>JBAMJV010001819.1:0-57925 GCA_037951105.1 Echinarachnius parma
TATATAAGTGATACTAGCTTGGTACTATAGTAACACAACTTTTGTTAAAGGAATGATGATGAAATAATATATGTTTTCATATTAAACTGTTGCGTTAATCATGATATTCATTGTTGTTGGCGTTTCTTCCTTAAACGCTTTGTATAATAACGAAACAGCCATTATGGTAAATGCGATGTGACGTGAAGGTTCCGTCTGCTTTAAAGGGATCTAGTAACTTTGTTGACCTGTGCAAAAAGAGATGAGTGGTTGATACAATATTATACAGTTGTTAACTGGTGGTGGAGGGAAAAGCATGGAATGTTCCACTCCCAAGGGATTTTAAATGCTATTGAGGGAAGAGTAAATAAGTCCCGAGACGTAGTCGAGGGACTTATTTTCTTCACGAAATAGCATTTAAAATCCCGAGGGGAACATTCCATGATTTTCCCCGACAGCAAAGTTAACAACTGTTTTATCATCTGAATTGCCATGTAACAGTGCCATGTAACATCCAAAAATGTTACATGGCAGCTGATGTACTGTATTTACTAAGTCAGGTGATAAATATTGTTGTTATCCGATATGTCCACTGGGTGTTGTGTACAAAATTCAAGTTAAATGGACGTTATATGGCCGGTAATGAGCACAAATGCAAAGTGATATTCACTAACTCATTGCGCTCACTTTGTACACAGTTTTTTCGCGGTCCAGTGGATAATGTAACATCTGAACACTGTTATCGTAAATATCTTTTTAACGAAAGGGAAATTTGAAAAACCGAAACCGGTCCCATGCTTTTATTGTTAATACTAATACAACACGGTATGAGGGATCCGCTATAATTCCAATTGGATTTTGAGGATTTGGACAATGTTACAAAGTCCCTTTAAGATCGTTAACGCAATCGAAAGTATGTTTCTACACATACATGTTCATGCTATTAATAACAGACAAAAGTGCCTTTTAAATACAGTTCAAATTCTTTAAAAAGGTATGAAAACAGGTACATTCATATTATATTGTATCAATTTTATCAACTGCAATGAAATGTTTGTTTGCGTCATCAAGAATAATATCTTTTCTGAATTTTCTTTCAGAAATTGATTTGAAAATTAAATTGAGAGTGGTTATATAGCAGTCCATGAATCGTCCGAGGATGCTTCGTTACCACTCATATATATTCAATTGCTACTTAGACCAAGACAATGTAGATAGCGTCCATACAAAAGTACGTCATCGTCCGACTATATATTGGACAGGAAAAAAATGAAAACGACCCGCTCCCTCGTCACTGTAAAACGGGTTCATGTTCTTATTTGAAAACATTAATTCCAATAGGCGCTTAATCCACTTTCGTAAAAATTGAATTGTCGCTTTAAGTGCGGTAGTAATAATGTAGGTAGCTTAAATATCAGGTACACAATAATAATTTAAAACAAAAACATGAAACATTATTAATTTTTACGTTCCCATAGTGACGTTTTATTGTACGGAATCGAGCAATGAAATGCACTTTTTTTCTTCTCCAAAGTCAATAAAGTGGACTTATCGCCTTTTGAAAATGAGATTTACATTTGATGTCGTGTACTAGTGTAATGATATTCACGATATTCGTATTACAGGGGATGTGGATATACTGTCTTATAGCAGTTTAGTGAACCAGTGAATTGACGAAGATCAAAATAAATCGCCTTTTGAAAATGAGATTTACATTTGATGTCGTGTACTAGTGTAATGATATTCACGATATTCTTATTAAAGGGGATGTGGATATTTCATGTCTTATAGCATTTTAGTGAACCGGTGAATTGACGAAGATCAAAATAAAAGTGCAGTATATATAATAAGAATATATATTATAGTTAGTTGGATTGTGGTTATTCAATGTAATGCGGATATTCAGATTCGGGTACTATAGGGGATTTGGTAGTGCCGCATACACGTTGTATATATGCAGTTGAATTGAATTGAATTTATTCCACATTTGCATACAAAAACATGAACATATGTACATACAGTTGAATTAAAACAATATTATATAGCAAATAAACACATAAGAACAAGCATAAAGAGAAAACAAAGAAAACACATGACTGTCGTCTGCTTTCAATGCCCATAGGAGGCGGCCATTTCTTCAACTACTCGCGGTGAAATGACGTGGCAGGCGGAGAACACAATAGCATTATCGTAACCCGCTATTGTGTTCTCCGCCAGACACGTCATTTCACCGCGAGAAGTTGAAGAAATGGCCGCCTCCTGTTGGCATTGAAAGCAGACGACAGTGGGCCATACAATATTGATTATTTTCATTATTGGGAATATTAATGAGGAAATAAGTGACTAGAAATGACAAGAGTTATGCTCTCATTACATCCAGTAAGTCAAAAGGATAAGGGTTAATTCCCCTTTAAATGAAATGTAGAAGTAAAACGATGTTTTGGGTTTTGCAGTTCGTGGAACGGCGAGAAAGTGTTATATAAGTGAGTATAACCATTTGGTGAATCAATTAGAATAATATAATTTATTAACTAGATTGTCTTGGTGTATTTTTACTCACAAACATTGACACACACACACACACTTTTTTTTTTTTTTTTTTTAAAATGATTTTTATTCCTCCAAATTAAAACATTTACAATTGAATATACATAAACAAAATATGTCCAATGTGAACATCTTCAACAGAGAATAAAACAAATTACAATTCTAATGAAAGAAAGTATAAATAATTACCTTACATACATAAACAATTACAAATCTTACATCACATAATTATAAACTACAAACGAATAATAATAATTGGAGGTTTTTTTAAGCTATGATAAAAGAGAGAAAAAACAAAACAAAAACAAAACAAAACAAAACAAACACCCTCTACCCTCTACCTCCCCCCCCCCCCCCCCCACCCCCCCCCCCCCCACCCCCACCCCTGCATACTCACTCGCTCACACCGGGTCGGTAATCTGCTCAGATTCCTTTAGAAATATTTTTTTTACAAATAACTAATTATCGATACTTTTGAATGTGACAAGCTCACGGGAGAAATATCGTATATAAACATTTTATTCTAATCTGCCTTACAAATGAAATCTTATTATACTTTAACTGTTTCCCATTTTTGTAAGTGTAGCCCTAATTTCCCTATTTTAATTGCTATTTTCTCTTCTTGAACCTTATAATCTAATAAGAGTTTCTGTATTTTATCAATGGTTGGTAGTACACCCTCTTTTCTAAATACAAATAAAATATATTTTACCATAAAAATTATAGTGTTACACATTTTTATTCTATTTGAATTACCCGACAGTCCAACAAATATATCTACCCAATTTAAGTCCTTCAATTCATCTAACTCATAACGTTGTATCAAAGCTTGCCATATAAATTTTACATTTAAACAAAACAAAAATATATGTGAATATGTTTCCCTTTCCTGTTTACAATACGAACATAAATTATCTTCAACAAATCCAAATCTAAATAAATGTTCTTTAGTATAAATTGCCCCATGCAGTAACTTAAATTGAAACTCTCTCTGCCTCCCTATCATTAATGTTATTCGTGGTCTAAAAAAACATTCACTTAATTCTTTATCTGTATAATTATAACTATTTTGTCCATCCCTTATTTGTAAATCATATGACTTTTGCAATTCTCGAATAAAATAATCATATATTTGTCTTGATGTACATCCTTAAAGCTTAATGTTTTTTCCAAAATATGTAAGTTTATATTATAATTAATTAAGTCTACCTCACAAAATTGTATCAAACCTAAATCATTTGTCCAATCTCTCGGAATCGCATGAAATATATCAATTATTGTAAGCAAATTCTCACCTGTCATACCATGATTCAAAAAATATGCAACGGCTTTAACATGTCCATTATCAATAATGTGATTCAACATAACGATCCCTCGTTCTAATAACTCTTTATCAAATACAGTCTTATTCTTTATATATATATTCCTATTATTAAAAATAATTGGATTCATGCAACCATTAAAATGCCTTAAACTATTAATCTCTTGCCAAGCTTTCAACATTTCCAAATAATAAGGTGGAATCTTTAACATAAACTTCATATTTTTCATTTCATAATCACATAAAAAAATTAGCCTTCCTCCAACTGAGCTTAAGCTATAATCAAAAAATAACTTCCATCCCAAATTTCTTTCGCCATATAAAAGTCGTTTTACCCACATTATACGCTGCGTTCTAACAAATATTTCAAAATCAATCATTTTAACTCCACCATAATTATAATTCTGATACATAATTTTTCATTTTTATACGATCTTTCCCTCCCCATATAAATTCAAATGATATTTTCTCCACTTCTATATAAACCCATAAAGGGACAACAAGGAGGGATGAAACATAATTTAATTTTGTTAATGCATACGTTTTCAATAAATAAACACACACACACACACACACACACACACACACACACACACACACACACACACACACACACACACACACACACACACACACACACACACACACACACACACACACACACACACACACACACACCCATACATACATTTTTTAAAAAGTGATAACATAGATACATACACGCATACACACATACATACAATATACACACAAACACAAACGCATTCGCACTCTTCCCCCCAAAATGTGTACACACAATGTAAAACACTTCCAATCATGCATAACCAAAACACGTGCAAAAAAAAGGGTTGTGTCCCCGAAACTAAAACCATGTCACAAAATTGCTGCATCATAACCAAATAACCGAATTCGACCGTAAACCGATTCCGCGTTGGCACAAAATTATTCTTGAAAAATCGAGGACGCAAAAATCAAAAAGGTATACGACTAAAACAGAAATCAACCCACCTGAGAAAGGTTACCGCGTCCCACAGGTAAGCGTCTCCTTCCTCATCAAGGACCCAGATATTTTATCTTTCCTTTCCGGATCGTTTGCCAATTACTCGCTTTGCAACGATCAATATTAATTTCCCAGTGGAGCCTCTCTTCGAGATACCGATCACTATAACGGCCGTATGTTAGGAGCCCGCGATTTCCCCTTACCAATTTACTCTGTGAGAGCTGTGGCCAGAACCCCCCCGCCCCCCCCCCCCCCCCCCCCCACCCCACCCCACAAAAATAAGAACCTTTTATTAAACAAACAAAATGAACAAGAAAACGGCGCCGATGTGCGATGTAACTTGTTTAAAAGACCGTACGATTCGACGTGAAATATACACATGCTCATTTCGTCGGTTATATTAAAGACACGAAGAAAGTGGTATTTTCCCGAGCCCAGAATGATTGGTTATCGCGGTGTGTTTTCAAGGAAAGCAGATGGAAACATGTCTGATTAGTCTGGTAAAATTAATTGTTTTGTTGGAACAGAAATGTATAATTGTGCTTTACTATATTGGTAATAATAGTATACCCAAAATGATTCGAAGGGATCTAATTTAGTAACATTGTCCAAATCCTCAGAACTCTAGCGGTTTCTTCATGCCTTGTTGTAGATCTTATTAACAATAGAAGCATGGGCCAGGTTTTGGTTTTCGAATTTCCCTTTCGTAAACTAATAAGATACTTACGACTGAAGTGTTCGGATGTTTAATTATCCACTAGATAGTCATAACCGTGTACAATGTCAGTGCAATAAGTTTGTGAATATGACTTTATATTTTCGCTTATTACTCGGCCATGTACACCATTCATTTAAGCTGCGTTTCCATTAGAGCGAATTTCCGCGGCGAATTTTGTTTAAAGGGATCTAGTAACTTTGTTGACATGTGCAAAAATGGTTGGTACACTGTATATTGTTGTTATGGGATATGTCCACTGGGTATTGTATGAAAATTTCACGTCAAATGGACGAAATAAAATATGGCCGAGTAATGAGCAAAAATGCAAAGTGATATTCATTAACTAATTGCACTCACTTTGTACACGGTTTTCGCAGTACAGTGGATAATTTAACATCTGAACATTTCAATCGTAAATATCTTGTTAACGACAGGGAAATTTGAAAACCGAAACCTGTCCCATGCTTTTATTTTTTAATACGAATACAAGGTATGAGTGAACCGCTAGAATTCCAATTTGATTTTGAGGATTTGGACAATGTTACTAAGTCCCTTTAACACAAAATGTTCACACAATATACCCAGTGGACATATCATATCACAACGATATACACTGTATCAACCATTCATCACTTTTTGCATATGTCCAAACAGTTACTAGATCCCTTTTACACAAAAGAGAGAATATCAATCAGGAATTAATCGTTCATTAATCATCAAATATCAATTAAAGAGCTAGTCTGTAAATGAACCTCAGAATGAAGATGAATCTCGGAATTAGTTCAAACAACTGTTTGTCTTTTGACTATCAGTACAGTAGCATCAACAACCCTTCAAATAAATGAAATACAAGCTTCCGAAATAATAACAAGATGCGGCTGTGGGCATATACTGGCACCTTCTTTTTGGTGGGGGGGGGGGGGGGGGGGGGGGGAGGGGTCACCCGACAAGCAAAATAAGCCGTTTGAATCATCTCCTTTGAACTGAATATGAGATGTGTTCTTGTCCGAATATCTTTTGTAGTCCTATATACCCCTTTCTCACCACGTACGCATAATTAGGAGTGTAATGAGTAATGGGATTTCGAATTCGCAGTTGCGCGGTGTTATGTGGGATGTTAAAGGGGTAGTACAGTTTTGGTAAGGCTGAACTTTAGTAACCAAACCTGGACAATAACATTATAAACTAATAGTTATAACTCTACCATGCTCAAAAGGTATACAAAATTACAAACGACTTAAGTAAAAAGCCTGTTATCATTCAAAAAGAGCCTTTAAAACACAAGAGGGCGCTTTCTAAAAAGGCATTGGTTTCAACCATTTTTCATACAAAATTATGCATGTGATGTTTTATTGAAATCATTATTAAATAGAGAGATCATCAACAACTATTTAAAAAACGCTTTTGAATTTTTTTTTTAAAAGTGCAAACATTTTTTTAATTTTTTTGAAAAAATCATCTAATGATAAGTTCAGATATATTTATTGATATTTCAGCCGTTTCTGGGTCGATTTTGACCAAATAAAGTTTATTCTGCCATTAAAATTGCATGTTCTCTCAAATTCGACACTCAGTTTTTCATTACTTCACAACAAAATTGTGATGTGCAGCGCCCTCTCTTCCAAAACTAAACTACCCCTTTAAGTCATTTTTTTCCACGAGGCTCCTGCTTTTTAATAATATCCAAACGAGACTTACACATCTTCGCCAAGTAATTTCACGGAAGGATACTATAACTTGAGAGAGAACGTGACATATTTACCGAAATGAGTCTATCCAATCGCGACACATGATACGGTAAGTCGTGCCTCGAATATTGACGAGGTACCTTCATTTTTTTTACTGACCTCGTAAAAGTTTAAACTTCGATTTCACCATCGGGACACCCTGGAAAACTGTCCGAAGCAGATCTCGGTTTGAAATTGAATATAGTTGTCAGAAGTAGTAGGTCGACTGCCACTTGACCTGACAGTGCTAAACCTATTACCGCACCCCGAAAATGGGTTCTTACAATTTAGTTTCGTTGTAAACTAATCTGTGTGGAGTTGAATACAAATAAGGGAATTTGTTTTACTTTACTTACTTTTTTGGATGATATTGAAGATGGGCAATGCGAAAAATCAATTTAGATTGATACAAATTGTGCGTATAATTATACAGACTTACGTGTTCTCGCATCAGCGTTTTCTTTGTATACATGATTCCAATACAAAGTTATATTGATGGAAATATCAGAATTATTTAGTATAATATAAAAACAAAATGAAACCATGACCATCATCGGCGTGGGAAAACTTACATAAGCATGCCTTTTCGTGTACAGTGTGTTATCATAACAAAATAATTATATGCGTGTACCGCAGCTACATGGCATGAACGTTATTATGCAAATCTTCATATGCCATATGTGAGATAGATGTCGTATATAGAGCGTTATGTACATGCGTCAGAACCGTTAGAGCCATTAGTAGATGCATGATGGGCTTGTAGCATCTTGGTTTATAGGTATCTGTTTTAGACGGTAACAAAAAAAAACGACGAGATACTGCCGGTAGTAACTCCTTGGTTAAAGTCCTTATCCTCCTGAGTGGAAATCCTGGGGGAAATTATCGAGAGTAGGGTGGTAGCATGAGAGGAAAAGAACTAGAAACATTGTAGAAAGAGATGTCTTTGGATGCGGCGGTTAAAATGTTGTACACGGTGATGTGCTGCTTGGGATCGGAATATGAGAAGCATAAGGTTAATGTGAGAGAAGTATATGCCGTATTGTTTCATTTTGCAGCGGTAACCAAAGGCTTTCAATCAGAGGTCTTTAGATGCGATGTTGAGAAAACGCACACGACGATGAGCTGTTTGAGATCTTTATGAGAAGCATAAGGTTAATATTAGTATTATACGCAGCATTGTTTCATTTTGCATCGGTGACCATTGACCATGGGCGGAGAGAAACACATTATTTTGCAAAATTCCATCCATCCCGTGTTTTTTTCCTTCTTAACTGACAATCAAAAACGAGACATCGTTTTGCTGGCAAACACCTAATTGCGCCCGAAAGATGGATGGGTTTGCCCAAAATTATTATCACTTGATGTGCCTGAAACGAAATGTTTTATACTGAAACCTAGTTACGTTTCCTCGAATTTAGGGTGCATATTTGTAGGAATATTACCGTTTTGTTCTAGGGTGTTTTTGTTGTTTTTTTTTCATGGTGGCTGCATGCAGGCCATATCGCTATAAGCTTCCCTTGCGCATGTTCATGATGTTGTTGTATCTTGAATTTTCCCCCATTTGTGTAGCTTATAGAAATCTGAATTATGTATGAATACGTTTGTCTGTTTGTTTGGATGAATTAAAAACTATTCAATTTGTATATCGGCAAATAAGCCGTTGCCTATCATATACTGACCATTTTCTCAAAAAATGTATCGTTTTCTAAAAACAGCACAACAAACTATGATGCTAGATGTTTTTAAATGTGATGGTTATCGTGTAGATTTTATTAGAAACTAAATAACATATTTGACATTGTATGACTACAACAAAACATTGATTCTCCAAATAAATTCAGGTGATACACTTTTCTTTACTTTAGACATTTTATTCACTCTTCCAGCAATTTGTATGTACATTACATTTCTGACGAAAATAAATACTTCTTTGTATACCTTTAACATTGAATCCACGTACAAATCCATTCAAATAGTACATAGATTATACACTGTGCTTTTAGTGTGGATGACTTAATGACACGAACATTGTTACGTAATACAGAACGCATGCAAGATCAAAATTTCTCTTTTTATAATTTCTTTCAAATATCGGGGAGAAATTGGCAATACCTAATCCAACATTCAGACTCTTAAAACTCTTAAACCATCCCCAGCCGAACATATTATAACGTTTTTTTTTGTGCCACCTCATTTTCTTGAGACTTGTTTGTGCCCTTTTATGCATCAGTGGATTAGCTTATTTCCTCCTCTCTAAAATAACACCAATTTTGAAACAATTGCTTGCGTCATGGCTGAGTACCTCCACTTTGTTTACAGGTGTGTCTAAACAGAATGTGCCAAATTGATACGTATCTATGCAGTATATAATGCAGTAAACAACTCATTCATTCATTCATTCATTCATTCATTCATTCATTCATTCATTCATTCATTCATTCATTCATTCATTCACCCATTCATTCATTCATTCATTCATTCATTCATTCATTCATTCATTCATTCATTCATTCATTCATTCATTCATTCATTCATTCATTCATTCATTCACCCATTCATTCATTCATTCATGCATTCATTCATTCATTCATTCACCCATTCATTCATTCGTTCATTCATTCACCCATTCATTCATTCATTCATTCATTCATTCATTCATTCATTCATTCATTCATTCATTCATTCATTCATTCATTCACCCATTCATTCATTCATTCATTCATTCATTCATTCATCCAATCACCCATTCATTGATTCATCCTACAGCAACATAATCAATAGGATAATCACATATACTGGTAAATGTGGCACATTCTGTTTGGACCCACCTGTAGATAAAGGAGAGGTACTCAGCCAAGAAGCAAGCGATTGTTTCAAAAGTGGTGTCATTTTAGACAGGAGGTAATTATGCTAATCCACTGATGCATAAAAGGATACTAACAGGTCTGAAATAAACAAGAATTATGTGCCTCAAAAACTTTCCAAACTTGTTTTGAGGAGTTTAGTTGACAGCTGCTGCCGAACATACTTTAGCTGACAGATGCATTTCATCACTCATATGTTTTCTGAACTACAAGCACATAATATACAAATACATATGAATAACATAAATCTGTTTCAAATAAACAGGTCGTTTGACCGGAGACATTAAACCTTGGTACAGGTTGTCCTGATCATGTATCTTACAAGCTGAAATGGTCAATAGAACTATGATTTGCTTATGTTTATGCATGAACTCATAAACAAAAATATTGAAATACATTTAGGTCGATTGAAAAGCATGAGACCATGCACACTGTATACACCAAATGATGTTATTGTTGTCAACATTTACCCCAAAATTACAGTTTATGAACCCCAAAGTGCTGATGAATCAATTGCTGCATATCAGCTATAATTCCCTTCTTATTTAATAACGTACACGTATATCAATAACCCATAATCATATCGCATTGTGAATCCATGTGGATGCCGAAAAAAAAAAAATGTAAGTGACATATTGTGCAATATGTACAGTTTCACAAACACAACTTCAACGATGTATATGTCATGGTTATCATTCACATATCAATGATAACCTGGTTGCAGTGGATTTAAATGACACGCAAGACATTTATTTTGTTATAACCGCCAATTGAGGCATCATTCATGATAATCCTCTATTACTATTAGAGATGTAAATAGAAGAACTCACGATCTGACTCATAAAAAATGGGTAAATTGAAAATCGAGTTTTAACAAAATGATTGGAAAAACATATGCCAAGCGGCTCATGTATGGTGTCACAATCAGCGGCAAGTGTGAACATTTCCCCTTTAAAATCTACTTTGCTCGAAAGTATGATGATAATTCTCCTTACTGATCGGTTTCGATTGCAAACAGGAGAATTCCGGAGAAGATTTCAACTTCCATCATCTAAACAGATACATATGAAGCAACAGTTTAAAGAAGAACAAAAACAATAACAAAATTCTATGAGACATGGACGGCTATTTCTGTAGGTATCATCCAACCATTTCAATACGAACGTTATGCGTCTGATAAATGACAAATTAGGGGCGTTGCAGAAAGAGATACAATCGATTGTAAGTTACAATTAATTGTAAGTTCTAAGTGCGCGAATCTGATTGGTTGAAACGCGCAAAGTTTCTGACTTACAACCAATTGTAACTTACAATCGATTGTATCTCTTTCTGCAACGGGACCCTGGACTGCGTAACATAAAGATTTACGATTAATCGTACGATCAATTAATAATTACTAGTACAATGATCAATCATAAAACTTTATGTTACAGGGCCCTGACGTGATATAATCAAGTTATATAATAACCCGATCCAATACGTTTTGTACCATTGCAATACTTATTCTGTCTGAGCCTTCTTTAAAAGTACAATTTATAGTAATGATGTATCGATCTACGACCGAAACAACATTGGAGCTCGGATTATTCCATCAAAACATGGTACTTAAGACGTGCATATTGTATCAGAAATAAATTAAAATTGGCTCATAATTTGACAATCAAAAGGGAAACTTCCTAGATCATGTTTATTGTTATTGTACCCGATATAATATAATAGTAGCTTCTTGTTAACCACCGGTATATACATTTATATAGCTCAGTCGGCATATCACAAGTCCAGCAACCCGGGGTCACAAGTTCAAATCCCGTCATAAAAATGCAATGTTCTCAACTCAACATGATGGATTTATTTATAATATGTTATTTTCATAAATGTTCCTTTGCCTGTGCACGAATTCGGACCATCAACTATTTTTTCCTAATATTAATGTGTGGGTACACTTGACGTACCTTTATCTAATCAGTTGTTCGTGTGGTCAAAACAATACAACTTAGCTTTGTTCTACATTGCAGAGGTTGTTTCAAGGCTTGCACCATAGATTTATATCAGTAATATGGAAACTCTATAACTACGGCATTGCTCGTCGATTGATCATACTAATTCCTTCCAGGTGTTAGATATCGGTAATTAATACATGAAATAGCAGGATTCCATAGGTAACTGGTTAAGATGAAGGTATTTGGTTTGGCTCTAATAGAGTTCTTGGTCGCTCTACCTGCCGTTATAAGTACGCAACAAAAATAAATATAAAAAATAACTTATATCATCCGAACCTCTAGTAAGTTTGTTTCCTTAGGCACCTTCTTGGATTTTGACAATAATATAAATTACATTGAACACGAATGAACATCATGTAAAAAATCAAAGAAACATGCTGATTAGGCATCGATATGTCATCTGACAGTTAGTCTGTGTAGTCTCACGCGATATGAGTTTGTAGGATCAACTTCGTACGAAAAGAGAGTCATCAACAAAATGCTTCCCCACATGGTATGCACAGGACGCGCCATTCCTGGTGCACAGCTTATGTAGCACTTCACAAAACAATCCGTATCTTTGCTGTAAGAGAACAACCGCGTATTGTCGTTATCAAACATAAGTAACGTCTTCTGATGGGAATGCGCGTATCCTCTCGTCAGAACATGCAAAGACACTCTTTAATGCGATGTGGGGAAAACATTTACAAGTCTGTTGGCTCTCAAAGGGAAATGCCTACGAATCGCGCGGTGTCTCCCTCATGAATATCAACAGGAGTTCCGTTTCTCTATTCCGATTCCATCTACCTCCTTCCATTTGCAAACAATTTACACAAATAACAACTCGTGCAACGACTCGAGAAACTCGAATATATCCGTTTCTGTCACTGCTCCAAAATGCAATTGTAGGTACACGTTAACGTATCTGGTTGAAATATCGAGTGCAGAAATGAACCCTTTTCTGTAGGTTTGCATCGAAGTCACCCCTTTCTCTTAGAATTTCAAATTGCCACCAAGTTAATACATGTGTCACCAAGTTCCCATAGGCAATATATTAATGTCATGTTATCGACGCACGCTCGCAATGGCTCCACACCACTGAGATATTCAGAGCTGCATAAGCTGCCGATGTGCTTCCACCATATCTGTATAATATTGGCGAAATAATTCGGAAGAACATGCAAGGCAAAATATAAATGCTACAAAAAATAACAAATATGTTCTTGTAGTAAAGGATCTTCTTTCATTTGGGAACTATATGGCTACTACGTACATTAAACTAAGCTAAAGGGTTTAATTTATAAACAATCACCTATAATTATCTATATATTTGTTTAAATTGAAATTTCATCGCTACAAATAAAGGGACTACTTAAATGACCACAGATATAACTTTTGGGTACACCATTTCATTGTTTTTGCAAATTACATTGTAATTGTGTTTCATAAATCTGTTTTTTCTCAATTTTCTAGCAAAAATAATGTTTTTAGTATACGTAACAAAATATAAATATGACGTTTGGTGTAAATTTGGTGAAAGAAAACGATTCTAGATTGAAGTATCACAAGAGTGCCAAGCATGCATAATTATAACGTTATTTGTTTTCCTAAATCCAATGTCAACATGAACCAACATCACCAAAGCCAACCCACTTTAACGTGAACTGTTTGGTTGTTTAAACTGCCGTTTGATTCCCATTTGGAGCCGTTTGTCCAGCTAAACTAGAGTCGCTATTGGACGCTTTGGTGATGGACGTAGCATAAACTGAGCTATGATTACCGAGTTGTCTGGCCGTAAATCCCCGCGATTTCCTGTCTTGGCACTGCCTCCGACAGAACGCCTCCTTGAAGGCCGCGCGATAGCGGGAATTCGCCATGTTGTAGATGATGGGGTTAATGGCTGAGTTGCAGAACACCATCATCCTGGCGAAGTTGAGGAAGTACTCCAACCTTCGTAGAGGAACCTTGGGTCCAATCAGCCTGTCGACGAGAATGATGAGCGATCCGACTTGGAACGGAGCCATCAGGACGAAGAAGATGATTCCGTTAGCGACGAGCATCCGCGACACCTGGTTGCGTATCTCGACGTTGGTCTGGACATCGAGATCGTGCGACTCCATCGCTCGCAGACGCCGCTCCATCTCCCGCATGATGCACACGTACAGGACGCTGTTTATCACCATGACAACGAAGAACGGTATCGTCTGGACAATGTACGTATATATATTGAACTTCTCGTGGATGGGTCTGTATCGGATGTACACGTCGGGAAGATCCCGGAACTCGTCCGGCCAGATATTGCACATCTTGATCGGTTTTAGGACGGTGGGTATCGTGGACGCCGCGAGACCTAGACTGATGAGCCATACCAGGCACAGTATGTTTGCGACCTTGCGGTTGTTCGAGCTGGCTGCAAAGACCACCATCGGCCGGCACACCGCGTAAAAACGTTCAAAGGCGACTAGCGTCACTAGCAGTTCCGAGGAAAATATCGTGGAGTAGACGAACAGATGACTGATGATAACGACTACGGGTCCCCATGCAGAACCCTCATCATCCCTGAGCGGCGATTCAAAGTACTGCCATAACTTCTTCCCAATCGCTCCGACCAGGAAGAGCATGTCGGCTACCGCCAGGTGGACGAGATACTGGTTGACGACGGTCCTCATAGACTGGATCCGCGCGACCACGTACAGGAACGCGAGGTTTGAGATTAGCCCTGTCGCCAGGATCACGGGCAGTATCAATCTGATCATCCAGAGGTGGTAGCCGGTGTACAGATATTGATGGACGTCAGACACATTGACCCGTCGCATCGCGCCATCGCACATGTGCACGGGATCCACGGAAAGGTTATATAGGTAGGCGGGGTCGATGGAGTAGGAGAACTCGTAAGGTCCCTCGCTGGTATCCATGGCGCTCTCGTATTCTGTAAACATCCCAGGGATAATGCATTAACACAATACGTGGTAAGTCTTCGTGACGCGTTACGTTGAATGGTATATATACCAGTGCGAACAGTCAGATATCAAACAAGAAATATGTCACTGATTCATAGTTGCTGTGCTGGTCTGAGGAACGTAGTTAGTCTTAGCGAAGATATTGCCAATTTAGATTATATTATCACATCATTTCCAGCAAGTGTGTGCAGAAATGCTTCCCTCTATTCAATGACAATGCAGTGATCAATCTACGCTGGTGATCAGATACAACATGTGGTGGTGTTGACGTGAGTCTCAACATGTACACGTCTATCCGATGCACTTAGATACAAACATGTATATATAGTTTGGAAAAAGTAAGCCGGTCGCTTGCCCATGCACCTCCACAACAGTCACAATTTGAAGAATGTTCCTCGAGCCCCTTACCTAAATCGCTTTTCCATTTGTGATGCTCCTATTACACGTCTTTGATGAATCTGTTTTGGCGCGCCAGCACAAGCGGCACTCGGGTAAATTGTTGATGGAGCTCTGTCGCTGCAATTCAAGACGTGCGAATCTGTTTTACTATTTAGCAATACCGTGGTGGCGCCCGCACGCCCACGCGAGATATGTCTAATGTTCAGTTCATGTTGCCCCAACACAACAAAACATTCAAAATATTTTGACGCACCAGTTATACGAGCATGTCTCCAGGGTGAGTTTCAGAATGCAAGTCTCAGGAAGTTATTAAAATACTTGTAAATGCCCAGTCATCAATCATTCAAGCGCAGAAAACAGTCACATATACCCACTGATGCGTTTTGATAGAACTTTTTTTTATCACCGCAAGTGTTCCAGCAATAGGTGTTCTTGGATAATGCAATAAATTGTGTAAATGCCACTACAAACGACTTGGCATAACAGTCACGTCAAGATGCGATGCAAACAATCTTAAAGATGATTATAAGTTTTTCCAGTGCGTAACTTTGAGTGAGATTTCGTGCAAACACCTTCTTTTTTGACGAAAAGTAATGTCTCTCAGAGATGAAAGTTTTAAATCTGACACATGACTGTTGCTATTTACCTAGTAAAATGTCTTTTTGAAAAATCGAAATCGCCTGCAATAAGCATAAACTGCTCACATTGCCAGATTAAACCAAGCAAAATTGTCCAGCAAAGTTTGGAATGTCGCTTCCAATAATAGAGAGATATCACAGAGTTCAGAGGCCGATGATATGCGAGAACGAGGTAAAAATAACTCGACTTTTATCTGCTCAAAAAGATTCCTTGCATCTGTACCAGCTCTTAGAAGAAGGATAATACAATAGTCGAATGAGTTTCAAATGCAGTCATTAAACAGTGCTTCGCTGGTTTTTAGAAATACTCGAGCTCCCAGGGTTTGTACAAATTATCTTCCTCCTCCGCAGCCGTGTGTCTGCCCCGAGGTTGGACGATGAGTGTCGACTGAGGACGGAGCAAAAAGAGAGATTCTATCCACTTGCCATGAGCCCTGGTGTGCTTCTGCCTCGGCTCGGGCAAAATGCTATGCTAGCTGTCCGCGAAATCTCCCGTCTTATATACATTACTTATCGTCGGGTGCAGTGCAGCACGCCTTGTACGCATAAATGCGATATGCACACGAAACAGTTCGCTTTCGCAAAGTCACTTTACTGGCGCCACGATCCGCATGCGCAGAATTCGGTCCAATGAGCGCGCTCGATCAGTTCATAAGTGTGGATGTGTACTTGTGTGCGTGCATGCACATATGCGGAACCTAAATGCTCGCAACGTCATTCATTCAGATGTTAAAGACTGCACGCACTCGTTAGCCCGCGTTCACTCGAAAGATTTATTATCTTCCCTCGTGTAGACACTCAGTGACGATCTAATGCTGATGTAAAACTGGTGTAATTAATTTGTGGTCTTTTGTATATCTCTACTCGACTACTCCCCGTTCATAATTCGAAATGATTACGGTAAAAGACATTGACTGCGAAGCTATTGCACTTATTAATTTGCGGCGGAAGGACAAATTGAATTGCTTTTCTGGACTGCTCTTTCTTATTCACGTTCGTTCGTATAATCCCCAACATGCCCGATATAGGTTGCTTGTAGGCCATTAAGATGCGATGAGAGGATGATATTTCATTGCGCTGAAAAGGGTTCATATAAGTACTATAAGTACTATAAGTACTGAACATTACCACATAATATCATACATACGGGTTTATTATGAGAGTCCAACGGGTGTACTTGTCATCATCCGTTGCAAATTAAAAACATGTAATTCCAACTTTGTTTAGTCTGCACCATGGATGTCATATGCCTGATTGTTGTATACCTAAATGTTTATTAATATAACTTCATGAAATATATAATAATTGTGTTTATTAGTCTTTTTGCATTACGTGTGGTGGTGGAGGAAAAGTGAAGTGAAATGTAAATGTGACAAATAAAATTGTTTAGGAGAGAGAAGAAGAATACAAACTGATCACGAGCAGCTTAATCACGTACTGTTACGGAAAAGAGAGTAAATCAAATGGTTAGTAATTAAGTTGTTTACTATAACATTTAGTTCCTGGAAATGGAAACAGTTGTGACATATTTTGAATAAGGGTTTGTCAATAATAACTATTTCGCTAAAAGTGAAAATTTTGTATTTAATCACCTTTGTCATTCAGTGGCATGACAAGTAAACACGTTTTTGTTTGTATAGTTTTTTTTGTTAGCCTGTTTGTTTGTTTTTAGGGTGTGCTTCCGAGAAATCGAAATGACTGAGTTTAAAGCGACTCTGTGCAATTTGTGGTATAGGCTGCATGATTATGGGGGCTTCATCTCCTTGGCCCCCCCCCCCCCCCCCCTCTATTTGTGCGTCAGTATTCATCACATTAATTTGGTTTTTAATAACAAATTTAGATTTTAATAACAAACATGCTTTATGTAAAGGTTGTAATTCTTCGCGTGTGATGATACCTTGCTTACTATGTTGTTCTCTTTTTTTTACACGTCTTTCAATCTAATATGATGATTTTAGTTCAATAAGTTAAGATAGAGAGAGCTGATGTTCCTCCCTTTAATATGACCCCTTCTCTCCTCTCATTATTATCTCCCCTCTCTACCTCCTCCCTTCCTTAACTTCCCACTGTGTAGTACATTGTATTCAATTTGCTGTACCTCAAAAATGCCATATCTCATATATTTATGACGAAATGTTGATCGCTCTCCTTACCATTTGAATTATTTAAATATTATGGTTACTTCTATATATAATATGCCGATATATTTTTCGTTTATTTTAGATGTATTTTGTTGTTGTAAAGTTATTTCCTTCATATAGGCTAAATCGTAGTGTAGACAAAACTTATTTCAGTTCACCAACTGCTTTGTTTTGTATTGTACATGTATGTATTTTATGTATCAATAAACTGAACTATATATAATTTTGTTTTTAATAACAAAGAGTGAATTCCCTTGTCTCCTAACTGTATTTGTTCACCATTGGGGTACCATCTTCCTGTGTTTTCACTGTAAATTAATTACAATTAATTACTGTGCACGTTTAAAAAATATATATAGTTGTATTTATTTGCGTAACTATTTAAAATTCTTTATGATCAGTAATGTAGGGGGTATTGAATGCCCTGCTGAAAAATTAAGTATTACTATTGGCTATGTACAGCTTTCGATGTGTCAAAATGTGTTATATGTTCGAATTCACGCAATAGCTACTAACATGTCGACAAATTGATTGTCCATATACATTGATATAGTGAAGCCAAGGTCAATCAAGCGCTTAGAGGCTTGTTTGCATTAAGCGCTATATAAATTCGTCATTATTATTATTATTATTATACTCAGATCAAACAGAAGGGGAGGTTACCTACGAAGGGGTCAGTCTGCGCCCCCTAAACAGAATGACGTTACTTTCTGTAATGTCTTTTATTATCAAGGTTTTACCCAGAGTGATTAGTGAGTTTGCAGGCTTTCCACAAATGGGAAACTGCCTCTATCCCCTTGTCCATTATCCCCGCCCCTTATATCCCAGCCCAGCCCCTCCCCCCCCCCCCCCCCCCAACCCCTCCCTTTAGGCAAATGTTAGGTAGGTTATGAATGTCATCTGATTATACTATATGTCCATCCCCCCCCCCCCCAGTTTTTTTAAGGTTCAAAATAGCCCAGTCTTTTTAGGGTTAAACCCCACATCCACTACACCATTCATAACTGTTACAGGCTTCCCCATTAATATAAAGCCAAAATGACAGTACTGGGAAACGCCCCGCACAAAAAAAGACAAATCACCTACAATGTTTAAGAATTGATCATAACGTATCTGTTAAAGTAAAGATTTTGACAAAAAACTGCTTTAAAATTTACTATTATTTTGAACAATAAAATGATTGAAATGAAGTCTTATTACCAAAGATTAAATTCAACCGCACGTTCATTGCACAAGCGTATAGCCAGAGAGGTGGTATAGCTAAAGCCGCGGAGGAGACGGGCGAACAGGCGGTGAATTTAGGCCCGATATCACTGTTAATTGTGCATTTAACAGTACTAAGGTTCGGGCTTTTTCATACAAGCCCTTTTGTATACTATTTCAAGATTATTGATCAATTAGTTTGGCTAATATAAATGTAGATGCTTTCGGTAACTTTCCCAGTACTGGTATTCGGCTTTAGACATTTGTAAAGCAAATACAAAATGTCCAACCTTCTTTGTCTCCAGAGATTAGGGTTTGCTTTGGCTACGTCACCGCTAGAGGGCTAGTGGGCTATCTTCTTCTTCTTTTTTCTCAAAGGGGCGAAACGAAATGAAACTTGGGATAGCTTGCAGAACAATTATGCCCCACTATGCACTCCATACTCCCAAGTTATTCATATCAGCATGATCTATATCCGCATCCCGCTTATTAATGGACAATGATTAATGGTACACTTGAGTATAATTGGTATAAATTAGGTGGCAAAAACAGGTAAATATATACATGTATATATATAAATATCCTCATTATAATTGCTATACTAAAATACAAGTATAGCTCATCAAACTGTAGTCTCATTCCTTTGTTAAATTATACTAAGTACATTTATTTAGAATCTTGGGTCCAGTAATTTATCTATCTTGCAGCGACGTATATATGGATGAGTTAATATAATAATGTACAACACAGTTGTTTTTTCTGCTTGATTTCTCTTGAATTCATATTTTAAAATCAAGAATGTGTGAAAATGAGGTTGCGCCTTGGGTGGACATTGTTGTTTGAAATTAAATCACTTACAACTAATGGATGGCCTAAAAGCCCATTTTACGCGTGGCCAATTATTGAAAGGGGACATGTCTCCCTGGTGGGTAGCCCACTTTCCACATGATTTCGCTGAAAATGTGACTCAGTCTTCGCAAATCTTCCCTACTACTACTACTACCTCCATCTTCTCATTTCCGGGAATTGTCTCACTTCTAAAGCCCTTTCAGTTTCTGGTGGAAAATGTGTTCAAGCTCCCGTGATTTACTGATCTAATTTCACGAGGCAGTTACTAAACTTTGGTTAATTACGCCTCATCCTGTTCGTCCTTCGTCCTCCATCGGTAGCCATGACAACCGTGCGCTTGTAAAAATACTTGATAATTATCATGTTTGTGTGTCACACGAAAACACGTCATTATCTCTTGACAAATAATCATAATATAATTCCGAATAAGCTATACCCCCCCCCCCCCCCCCTCTATATTTGTCACAATTCTAGCATGCATGGTTGCATTTTAAGAATTAAGAATTTAGATATTTGATCACAATACAAATATCTCCCTCCGAGAATTAATAATGTTAATTCCTTTGAAATACCAGAAAAGATGAACGTTCATGATAATGGTTACATTTTGATAAGATTTTCGGAGATGCGTCGCACCCATGCATGATTCGTACCAGCATGCCAGCGTAGCTATATATCAAATGCGAATTTGCATGTATATTGCATTGTGTTTAATTTTAAGACCACTGGGCCCATATTCATGAATCAATAATCATTCATTCCAATTAGGTTCGTGTAAGTTTAATACGCAAAAACCTAGTCAACTTAGCAAAGTACACAACATACACATCAGCAAATTGATTGAAGTCGATATATATAGGGTGGCCCAGAAAGAATGCAACATCATCGACCAAATGTCATTGTTTTTTATTTGATTGGGTAGAACATTCTTTTTCCAACAGTTTGATACCATGAGCATTGATTTTGGGTAAGGCGTTGGGATCCTAGGGCCATTTTTCTGAGGCAATGTTGTTTGCTACTTTGCTACTTTGCTACTTTTTCGTCTCCAGCGATCCTCGGAACACTGAGACATTCTCGCTCCACGGCCTGCCATATAATTAGCTGTTGAACAGCGCGATGTTGCGTAATCGATTACCCCGTACGGTATGGCTCCTTATCAAAGGGAGAGCAGTCATGCGGTTCTTCTGTACAACTAATTCTACGGCAGGACGTAGGCAAGAATTTCTCAGTGTTCCGAGGATCGCTGGAGACGAAAAAGTAGCAATTTTGGGAAACGACATTGCCTCAGAAAAATGGCCCTAGGATCCAAACGCCTTACCCAAAGTCAATGCTCATGGTATCATTTTGTTGGAAAAAGAATGTTCTACCCAATCAAATAAAAAAAACAATGACATTTGATGGATGATGTTGATGATATTAACGATCGTAGGTGTTGCATTCTTTCTGGGCCACCCTGTATATACGGAAGAAGAAAATGATGATGGGACGTGTCGTTTAGTTGTCAATTAGCGTTAACTCAATAATTAACAAAGGATAATCAAGATATTACACTAGCAAGCGACATTATTTAAGGGCTATAGTATCCAAAATAAATACATTATACTGTACATGTACACGAATATTATACTAGCATACAACCAAGTAGTTTCTAGTAGTCATGTGCCCTAGAACACGGCTTGATACATGTAGTTGTAGATAGACGACATATATTATGTGCCAAGGGCACGACGTATGTCGTGGAGGGGGGAATGGTCAAGGAAGCTAGAAGCGTTCTCAACTGCTCAATATGTGCCTCTGGGATAGAGTTTATACGCCTGATCTAGATGTCAATTCTACTTGAAATGATTAGTTTCCTCTCGAGTGTACATCAGATGGGACTTCCCTAAAGAGGTTCTCAAATAGAACATCCATGTCCTGAACGATATACGCGTTCATGTAGTTAGACATGCAGCGGACGAGTAAGAACTCACGAGTAGGCTTATACCAAGGGCACAGTCACGTATGTCCTACGGGGAAAAAAACCAAGTCATGTATAATATAGACACGGGCTCCAAGCATGCCAAGAGTGCTTTTATTGTGCCTCAGGGAGGAATTTTACGCTTGCTCTAGTTGTCAACAGTACTTCAAATTATTTTGGTTTCTTGACGTCCCTTGAAGAAGACAAAAATTGCAGGTAGATCGAGAAAGAGAGTGAGAAAAGAGGGTTACACCTCAGCAGCGGGCATTCACGACTCACGTTGGTCATGTTCGACCTCTTTGAAGGCTATATGCCCCTGCAAACTATTCAAACCTGTATTTTAGCTTGCTCAGGCCACATGTGCAACACATTCTGCAACATGAAGTGCGTGAGACAACAACAAATTAAAGAAGACGACACAGAAAACATCAAGTTGAAAATAGTCCTCTGAAGAAAGCTAGAAGTGTTTTTCAGTAAACCTCGATCGGGGACTTGATTAATGTGACGCTTGAGCTAAATGTCGATAGTACTTGGATTGTTTTATCTCGGATGTAACTCGAGACAACATGATAATATACAATCAATCGATCGCACGTAAGACATGAATGTGGTCGTGAACAATACTCGGAGGACGTTTGACTTGATTTAATGCGAATGGAAGTCGAGAGCTTGCCAGTGATTAAAGGGATCATCTAGTAGCATTGTCAAAATCCACAAGACTTACTGAGAACTCTTGTGGTTCTCACCGTATTCGTATTGCCGATAGAAACATGGAACGGGTTTCAGTTTTCCTAATTTCTCTTTCGTTATAAAGATATTTCTGATAAAAGTGTTCGGATTTGAAAGTATCAATGTGAGACTTTTAACTGTATATACAAAGTTAGTATATCGAGTTAGCAAATATCACTTTGCATTTTCGCTCATAACTCGCTAATATGGCATCCATTTACCATAGAATCTTCACATTCATCACCTATATTGGACCTATATCAGATCACACAAATACGCATTTGATCAACCCATCGTCAGCTTTTGCACATTTCAACAAAGTGACTAGGTTCCTTTAATGTGAATGTAAGTCAAGAGCCTGCATGTCAGTAATGGAACAGGAGCTCGATTCGTCGAGAATAGATATCAATGTCAACTATATGACATTATGACTTACATGAACAAGGGAACGTTCTAATTGGATCCGATAACGGCGTAGCATGGTCAGACCGATGGGGTAGGGGGCAGGGAGAGAACTGCCCTCAATTCACTTTAATAGGTGAGCCAAGTATAAGGAGGGGGGATAAAACACCCTGTTGGAATTATGGTCATTCCTTGCCCCTTTCACCCCCCTTGGAATTATTTTTAGCAATGACGTGATATTTCTGAGAGGTTGCCCTCTCCCTCCATAATGAAACATTGTGGATCTCTTTCACCATCATATATCATTCGTCTGGATCGTCCCACAGAAAATATCACTAGACAATTATTATTTCTAAACTGTAGATTCGCGCGAATCTTATTGGATTTTTTTGTTCTCTCTATAAGTGTCATATGTGTGCCAACTTGGCAGCTATCGCGTATGTATTCAAGAATATGATTGACATATAACAACATTAATGAAGAATCAGTTTTTTGTTTCCTTGGATCCCCCTCTCCATATGGTTACACAAAACAAAACTATAAGAGAAAACAATCGATTTTGTTTTTATCTGGGAAAGGAGGTAATGAAACTAACGATAAAAGTAACATGTTCTTATAACGAACATTATATTGTTATGTAAAGTTTACCCACAGTATGATGTCTCCATATTACTTATATAATCTTAATATGTATCTTCTTTATAATGTTTGCTTGATTCGCGCTTCTGTTTAGTTCGTATCATACAATAATTTTTTGAACTTCGATTAAATTGCCATGCAGCGTCATGAGCGTGTGCCGTCGCTCCCACAAGTGCTTAGCCGGTGTTGAAACATGCGTAGACCCACTTCATAAACGTGCCAAGGCTAAACCAAGCCCCCTTAAACCCGTCCTCAACTGGATATTGCAATTGCAATTCCCAACATGTGATAACAGGGAACAATGTAGGTTCTTGTAGTCAACGGGTTACGTAATCCACGGTTCAGCTTGGATTTAAACTGGAGGTTTTTTTTTTTTAGTGAGCCTCGGGAAACAGAAGGCTTGGTCGAGTTGTCTCTCCAGTGCTTGAATCATCTCTCATCTTCTTCTTCTCGAAGATAACTCGAGGCGCACGATATTAAAATGTGAACTGTCGATAACCTACATCATGATATGGCACCGCACGTATGTTGTCGTAGATTTGTAAAAACATGCAGCTAAACGACGTGTCGTTATATAAAGCTTGTTAATCAATAAACCGTGTGCGGGAGATGCGATGGTTTCGAGGAAAGTGTCGTTTCCAACGCGCCAAAGATATTCATGTTATCATTCATGCTATAATTTGTGTTTTTTGTTCTCCCAAAATCTTGACGCAAATTGATTGAGTAACTTTCATTCCAAAATTGTAACAGTCGACAATATTACAACAACAGTCATATTAGAATTGTTAGCAAATACATAATTAAAAAGAAACCCTTAAGAAAAGATAACTTTGCAAGCGGGGCGTAGGTCAAACTACATTGTATGTTTTAATTAATCATGGAACACATACACTGTGAAAAAAAAGGGTAAATATTTACCCAATATTTTACCCAACGTTGGAAGTATAGTCAACCTCAACAACTACTGGGCAATATTTTAACCAACGTTGTTGGGCACATTAATGTGCCCAACTATTGGGTAAGTACGAATATTTACCCAATATTTTACCCAACGTTGGAAGCATAGTCAACCTCAACAACTACTGGGCAATATTTTAACCAACGTTGTTGGGACATTAATGTGCCCAACTGTTGGGTAATTACGAATATTTACCCAATATTTTACCCAACGTTGGAAGCATAGTCAACCTCAACAACTACTGGGCAATATTTTAACCAACGTTGTTGAGACATTAATGTGCCCAACTGTTGGGTAATTACGTATATTTACCCAATATTTTACCCAACGTTGGAAGTATAGTCAACCTCAACAACTACTGGGCAATATTTTAACCAACGTTGTTGGGACATTAATGTGCCCAACTGTTGGGTAATATTTTGAACTAAGTTTTTGGGACATTAATGTGCCCAACTTTTTAACAAAGTAATTTACCCAGTATTTGGGCAAGACCTATAATAATTATCCAGAAAATGACATAATTTTACTAAGTTGTTGAGTTATTATGATATCTCTCTGCAATCTATAAAATTTGTTGGGCATTTTTCAGTTGCTTTAAACAACAAATGGTCATTATCTGACTGCCCAGGACGAAAAACCAATTGAAATTACCAATTGAAAATACCAATTGAAAATTACCAATTGAAAATTCCAAATTGGTATTCCCAATTGAAACTAGTTTACAATTCGGACGTATGAGACATGTGTTCCAAATCATGTGGCATAATCACACACAACTGGTCTATTTAGACTTCCTAAGTGCAGTGAAAAGGAATGAATTCATAATACGCACACAGCATGTCGCGTATATATATCACATGTATAGTATACATAAAAAGTGGTTATGAAAACAAATCAAGTCAAATTCAACAGAAAACCAATGGTATAACAAGGTTAACATGTGATGCAAAGTTTGTCATAATAATTCTTACATAAAACACTAACGATTGACACATGAATAACGAAATAATTTTACTTCAAAATTAATATTTGTTCATATTTTGTAATTTTTTGTTGAAATCACAGTGGCACGCACGTATACAGATTACCACTCAGTAGGGCAATTACTTGCCCAACAATTGGACATCTGTTTGTTGGCAGCAGCAGAGTAAAAATTTGCTGAAGTATTGGTCAAATAATGCCCAAATAACAAAACAGTTACCAACGTATATATTACCCAACAAAAAAAATTACCACCGTAAATTTACTCTTTTGTTTCCACAGTGGCACGCACGTATGCAGTTTACCACTCGGCAGGGCAATTACTTGCCCAACAATTGGACATCTGCATTTGGGCAACGGCAGAGTAAAAATTGCTTAAGTATTGGTCAAATAATGCCCAACAAACAATTACCAACGTATATATTACCCAACAAAAAAAATTACCAACGTAAATTTACTCTATTTTTCACAGTGGCACGCACGTATACAGTTTACCACTCAGCAGGGCAATTACTTGCCCAACAATTGGACATCTGTATTTGGGCAACGGCAGAGTAAAAATTTGCTTAAGTATTGGTCAAATAATGCCCAACAAAACAATTACCAACGTATATATTACCCAACTAAAACATTACCAACGTAAATTTACTCTTTTTTGTACATTGGCACGATCGTATGTAGTTTACCACTCACCAGGGCAATTAATTGCCTAACAATTTGACATCTGTATTTAGGCAGCGGCAGAGTACAACTTTGCTTAAGTATTGGTCAAATATTGCCCAACAAAACAGTAACCAACGTATTTATTACCCAACAAAAAAATACCCAACGTAAATTTACTACTTTTTTTCACAGTGTATGTATTTCAAAATTTGGTCATACACAACATTTTCATAGATTTCCTACACTTTTAACAAACTGTCAGAATTGTCCATACATCATTATACTCATATTTAGTTCGTATAGTGCTTAGTGTTTTTGCGTTTGTAAATCTCCAAGGATTTACATTTTGTTTTGTTGCCAATACATTCCCCATCAGTAATTTGCAGAAAAGTAATTTTTGAAGTAAAGTTTAACGTGCCAAGGCTATCGCGTATGTCCAAAAGGATGGTTCACCCCGAGAAGTGTCCTTCCACCTTTCTGGTTCACAAAAACAAGATCCTGTGTAATTACTCCTTTGTGTTTGAAGCGCTTCTTTCTTCTATTTAGAATGTTAATGATGACGTTTATATGTCAAAACAGGCGTTATTAAACGTGCCAAGGCCAAAGCGAACGTCTTCGTGGACATACGTGGACATACGTGTTTATAGAAGGCCTCAGGGAACATGACTGACCTGGACGAATCGTCTCAAGTATTTGAGACGTCAGTTTCTCCATTATGTTTTTCCTCATTGCAAGCAAGTTGGATATTTTTAAAATGTGGACTTTTGAAAAACCTACACGTTACGACGCGACATACATCTAAAAACTCATTGGTTTCAACCATTAAAAATAAAATATTGTGCATGACTTGATGTTTTTATTGAAATAGTGATTAGATAGAGAGATAATCAACAACTATTTAAGAACCTCTTCTGTACATTTTTGAAAAGAGGAAACATTTAAAACAAAATGTTACGGCTGGTTCAACATTATCGAATTTTTTTGGGGCCCCACAATTATTACAAATGGTTATGATTTTTAAGCCATTTCTGAGCCAATTTAGATCAAATAAAGTTTATTTTGTCATTAAAGTTGTATGCCCTTTCAAACTTGACGCTCAGTTTTTCATTACCTCACAAAAAGTATTTTGTGTAGCGCCCTCTATACCAAAACTCAGCTATCCCTTTAAAGATGTAGTAGAGTTTTGGTAAGGCTGAGCTTTAGTAACCAAAACCTGCACAATAACACTACAAACTAATAGTTATAACTCCACCATGCTCGAAAGGTATAGAAAATTACATACGACTAATTAAAAAGCCTGTTATCATTTTTTTTAAAGTCATTAAAACACAAGAGGGCGCTTTCTAAAGAAGCATTGGTTTTAACCATTTTCATACAAAATTATGCATGTGATGTTTTGATGAAATAATGATAAGATAGAGAGATCATCAACAACTATTTTAAAACCTCTTTTGAACATTTTTGAAAAAGTGTAGGCATTTTTAAATAAAAATAAAAAATCATCGAATACATCTGGGCCCCAGATTCATTACGATCGGATATATTTATTGATATTTCAGCCGTTTCTGAACCGATTTTGATCAAATAAAGTTTATTCTGCCATTAAAATTGTATGATCTTTCAAATTCTACACTCAGTTTTTCATAATCTAACAAACAAATTATTTCGTGCAGCGCCCTCTATACCAAAACTGAACTACCCCTTTAAACATGTATTTATGTCCCCCTCAAGCATCGTCACTGTTTACTGTATATAAAAGATTGCATATCCCGGCCTAAGTTGTCTTTTGTTGTTGTTACTTACCAAGTAAAATAAACACGTCCTTGCCGAATTTATTGTGCAAATCAATGTCTCTATTTTGATTGCTAATACAAATAACGCGATCAGTTATCGTTATTGTCTATATATACTTTCCAGACAAATTGCTTTAGCCTACAGGGTGCCACAAATTACCCAGTCATGATGACATTTTAAGATAAATTTTAAATGATTTCATTTTCAGTCTCACGCATATTTGTCATCTCATCATCAGACTGTGCTCATCTCACCATGAACTGATGAAAGGAAAGGGGCCACAAAAAATGTAGACAGGTATAGAAGTAACACGCTAGCTAGTACGACCTCGTTCACCAGGTATTAAAGGGATTTATATAGCAACACTGTCCAAAATCACAAAACTTACTCAGAGCTCCGGTGGTTCTATCGTATACCTCGTTGTATTCGTATTACCAATATAAATATGGATCAGCTTTCGGTCTTCCCTTTTTCTCTTCCGTTATAAAGATATGAATGATTGAAGTGTTCAGATGTATAATTATCTACTGAATAATTATAACTGTGGACAAAGTCAGTAAAATGAGTTAGCGAATCAATGTCACTTTGCATTTTCGCTCATTACTCGGCCATATAACATCAATTCAACGTGAAATGTTCACACATTACTGAGTGGACATATCGGATTACAACAATACACATTTCATAAACCATTAATATTTGTTTTGCACACGACAACAACGTTAGTAGATCTCTTTAATTCTATGAGGATTTTGACAGTTCACATGTGATAGGTTAATCTCATTTTATATGATTCTTGGTCGGGGGAACGCATACTGCTTTTTTCACATTAGTTGAAAACGACGTAAAGAAAGTTGCGGCATACTTCCATATATATTTTTGAGGAATGTCTCGATCGATATTCCCGTCTTGTTTTCGAGAAAAATGTATGCTTGTTCCATTTTGTAATGGTATTGTGACTTTCATTTCTGTTTTCTTTGTTTGCAACATCCAAACTTTGCGAACCAATTTAAGAATTGGGAAAATGCTGAGGGAACAAGTACCATATATGCTATAACAGACCTGGCGGGGAAAATGTCGTCTAACGCTTTATTGCAAGATACGTTTGATTCTCGTGGTTCATTTTGTGCACGGTACATTTACTAAGTAATGCATAATGTCTATGTTTATTATGGAAATTTAATACACATGTTATTAAACCAGGTTAGCGTTTCATTGTCTAAAAATGAATGCATGATATCCATAATCAAATGAAGGCGATTCAGATTACACTTGTTTATTGCATTGTCTGGAAACATTATATCGGACACCATCTGTCATTTTTTCAAAACATAATAACAAATGCGAATTGCTTTTTGTTCTGAATACAAATACAATTAACAATATATGCCATACCTGACTCCCTTCTAGAGTAACTTTGAATCGAATTATAGTATACAGTTGTTAACTGGTGGTGGAGGAAAAAGCAAGGAATGTTCCACTCCCGAGGGATTTTAAATGCTATTGAGGGAAGAGTAAATAAGTCCCGAGACGTAGTCGAGGGACTTATTTTCTTCACGAAATAGCATTTTAAATCCCGAGGGGAACATTCCATGATTTTCCAGATAGCAAAGTTAACAACTGTTTTATCATCTGATTGCCATGTAACAGTGACATGTAATATCCAAAAATATTACATGGCAGCTCATGTACTGTATTTACTAAGTCAGGTGATAATGGTTAATATTCTAGTTGTGCGCTCTATTTATTGATTGTGTGTAAGCGTATTATTTCTTAAATTGTATAATGTCAAACGTACAAAAATACACGTTTATCCCTAATTCTCGGTTTTCAGAATATGAATTACACAACGTGTACAAAAGTGATATAATAATCTCTTCACGTAATCAAAGTATTTATTACAGATGGTTGGTTATCGAAAGTAACATAATAATTCAGTTGAATTTTATCAAGGTCTCTTGCTTGATACAGGACAATCAAAGCTTACGATTACTATTATGAATACGATTTAAGAGTTGGGATAGTAATAGAATAATATAATAGTTATATACTCGATTTATATAGCGCTTAATATGATTGATAATCATCTCAAAGCGCTTTACAATTACCCCGGTCATAGGATACAATGCAAACCAGCACACATTATGTGCACCATCTCCACTCCCTGGAGAGCATTCCTTCCAAGCGGCTCATGGGCATTGAGAAGATCGTTCACATAAAGGCTTTCACCTCCTACCGGGTACCCATTTATACACCTGGGTAGAGAGCAGCAATGTGGATTAATTATCTTGCTGAAGGACGAACGTGATGGGCATACTCAGGGTTCGAACTCGGGATCTCCCGCTTGGAAAGTGAGCGCCCTACCAATCTAGCCACACCACTTCCAGTATAGGTTATGGTTATGTTAAAGGGGTAGTACAGTTCTGGTAAGGGTGAGCTTTAGTAACCAAAGCCTGCACAATAACACTACAAACTAATAGTTATAACTCCACCATGCTCGAAAGGTATAGAAAATTACAAACGACCAAGTAAAAAGCCTGTTATCATTCAAAAAGAGCCATTAAAACACAAGAGGGCGCTCTCTAAAAAAGAATTGGTTTCAACCATTTTCATACAAAATTATGCAGGTGATGTTTTGTTATAATAATGATTAAATAGAGAGATCATCAAGAACTATTTTAAAACCTCTTTTGAACATTTTTGAAAAAGTGTAAGCATTACAAAAAAATAATTAAATCTCGAATATATCTGGGCCCCATATTTATTTCGATCGGATACATTTATTGATATTTCAGCCGTTTCTGAACCGATTTTGATCAAATAAAGTTTGTTCTGCCATTCAAATTGTATGCTCTTTCAAATTTTACACTCAGTTTTTCATTATCTCACAAAAAAAAAATTTCGTGCAGCGCCCTCTATACCAAAACTGAACTACCCCTTTAAGGGTTGGGTACAAGTTTACTGTGAAATTGCTGAGATATACAGTGTGAGCGCACTATTTCATATACTGTGAACGCAGGTAATTTCACACTGTGTTCACAGTGCGGTCACAGTATGTTCACACTATGAATTGATTTGTACACTGTTAAAACGCTCCAAATTAACACTGTGGTCCACACTATGAAACACCGTGTGTTCGCAATGTGGTGCGCTGTGATTTTGTCTGGTATTAGGGTAATATAATCATTATCCAAGTAATAATAATAATACTAATACAAAAAGTTAAATTCATATAGCATAATTATACAGTAACTCATCTCTAAGCGATTTACATTATAACAGACACACACTCGCAATCAATTCGCACATGGCGTTCATTTTCTTGCTCCCTTGGGAGCATGACATCTATATAATATAGGCTTATCTGTGACCACATTGTGACGTCATATATGACCAGTAAAACATACCACAAATTACCCCCGCTGTCGCATCCAGTGCAGTTCAGGAGAAGAGCTTGGTTCCAAAAATAGGCGCTAAATCCACTTTTTTCAACTTTGGAGAAGAATCCACTATAAATCCACGTTTTCAACTTTGGAGAAGAGCAGGTTTCTTTGTCCAACTTTGTACACATGCCTATATTGGATTATGAAGATGGAACGTTCCATGTTTTGATTTTGATTGTGTAATTTGTCCTAAAATTTTGATTACTTTCATAACTACTATTCATTACTACAACTAATAAGGTATGTAACAAAGAGCCTTTTCACATTGGCGAAAATGCGTGATTTCAATCATGATTTGAGTTATTTTTCACTCCAATCACGGTATTGTTGACGGTGTGAACACTAATTGGAATCACGAGTCGCGGAACTCAAATCATGGTCCAGAGGTGTTTTCAAATCATGATTCACTCAAATCACAGTGCGAATCGGTAGTGTGAACGGCTTGACCTCCAAAACATGATTTGGGAGGCGGAGCTTACGTGACCTTACATGCACTTCCACCAATAAAGGGGGCTGCAGTCATGCAGTGTAGTAAAAGTGTTCTCCTTGTTTGATTGACAGGTACGTCTCCAGAAACTGTGATGGTAATCACAGTTTTTTTTTCGTAGTGTGAAAGCAAGGCAACAGAATCACCGTGATTGTAAAGATAACTCCAATCATGATTGCAATTACCAGTGTAAAAACGCTCCTAGTTACCGTTAACTCAATTTTGTTTAATTATAGAATAGTTGATTTAGCGCCTTTTGGAACTAAGCTCTTCATATGTCGAAGAGGATTAAGATCCCCGCGGGCTGACTTATTCTCTATAGCAACAAAAGCCATCTAGGCCGCTCTAGCTCCAATGCTGTATTAATTTAAAATCAGAACAGTGAATAAAATAATACATATATATAATATATATATATATATTTGTTTTCCAGAGTCAGCTAAGCCTATAGCGAGGGTGGTAAGATTTTATTGAAAAAAAAAATGCAAATCACACTGTGACATTGGCATTTCAAATTCGATAAGCACTGAATACAAAATTCGTGTTATGTATGTATTTTTTTTGTTAAGGCAGCTAAGCCCAGCTAGCTCATAGAATATGCGTTGCATATATAATATATACAGTGTATAAACTAAAATACAGTTTCTCTTTCGATGACATTTCGAATCCGATTACTTCATAAAGAAAAACAGAAAAATGTTTTGAGTAGATTCAACTGAAGATTAGTTAGCAAATACGGTACACATTTTATTTAATGCTTTTGTCGATCAGAATGCTTAAAGGGGCCCTGCAAACCAAATGCATGTTGACTTCTGTTCATCTGTATTAGTGTACACATTCAATATTTGTAAACGGTTTGACCTAAATATGTTTTGTATATTTTTAAACATTTTATCATTTATTTGTCTTCATGTTGCTAAGCCCCACCTCCTAAAAAACCCTCCATAGTAAACTTCTATTGTTGACCTGTTGTGACATCCTCTGTCAATCACTGGTCAGCTACCATGAGATTAACAAAAGATGAAAGTACAAAAAGAACATCCACACAAAAGCATGCCCTGCATACCTCCATGCAATAGCTTATACAGTGCTTTTCTACTGACATAGCAACAGCTATTGAAATTGAAGGTGTGTGAGTTGGTATTCTATTCAACCGTGTGATGCTATTGTGATAAGGCACTCAGCTTGGGTGAAGGTAACTTCTTTGTAACTGAGTAGTGAATGGCTGATGATGTCACAACAGGTCAACAATAGAATTCTACTCTGGAGAGGTTTTCAGAAGTGGGAGCTTCACAATATGGGGAAAAATAATTACTAAAATGTTTTAAAATAAACAAAATATGTTTGGGTCAAATGGTTTACAAATAGTTGATGTGTACACTAATAGAGATGAACAGAAGATAACATGCGTTTAGTTTGCCTGGCCACTTTAATGAGTAAAGATTATAATTCCACTCGGTTACTGACTAAAACAGCGTAAAGCATCAACTATAGTTTGTTATAATTATGTCGGGCTAGTAGAATTGGGGATTTTGTCGCTCAATAAAAGGTGAGAAAAACGCTGGCATTTCGCCTAATGTTACTCATAAGTGCATAATTCCCGTCACTTCCGGTCGTATATATATTATTGGATACTCACTTATAATGAAAATAACAATGTTATTTAAACCACTATCATGTGTTTTGACTGAACAACGGAGGCTATCATGTCTTTCAACTGTACCATATGAAACGCCATTCGAAAAACGGGTTACGATAACCACTGACATAGCAGCAACAACTACGGTTACATAACCCGCCTTGCTAGTGCACGCTCAGATGCGCTCACATGACGTTTCATGCGGTACCGTTGGAAAACAGGTACAGGGCAGCCTCCAGTAAGCAGTCAAAACAGTTCATAATTGTTATAATAAAAAAAAACATTGGACAAAACAGAGGAAATATACGACTATTTGTGACGTCAATTATGCATAATTATATCAGTGACAGCTAACGAAAATTCCAGCGTTTCGTTTCCCTTTAAAGGGATCTAGTAACTTTATTGACATGTGTAAAAAGTGATGAGTGGTTGATACAATGTATATTGTTGTTATCTCATATGGTAAGCACTATATATAGGTACCAATCCTGCAGCCGTCATACATTCTGCGACTTGAGAGAGACTATTCACTCACGCATGATATACTATATATGCATAGCCAAAATTTCCGACCTAATGTTTTTCCGACTTAACGTGTTGACGCAAAAGAAGTATACTTCTGGCCAAGATGTAGCCTCTTGACAAGGCATGTCTCGTCTGAGCTGAGTTGAATGCACGGTATAGTATGCATTATGCAGGAACGACTGGACAGCGCGACTACCCTGCACAATCATTTGGCGAGACAGCCTCTTCTCATCTGGATTGCTCTCCGATGAATTTCTTTTGTTAAGTATTGAATTCCTCTACCTACAGGTAGAACCCAATCAGGAAGCTGGGTTATCACGTACTCATGCATTATGCATCATTCCCCAACGCAAGACACACACTATACCACACAAACACACGTACAATGAAGCGACGTACACGCTGAAGCGATACAAAGGTCAGATCATGGTCAGATGCAATGCAAATGCAACACACACACACACACACACACACACACACACACACACACACACACACACACACACACACACACACACACACACACACACACACGTACGTCCGGGCCGCGCCTGAGGCCACACACAGCTTACACAGGGATGTGTTTGTGTACCAATGCTATGTACCGTACACGTAGTTCATATTTAAATGGGAGAGGCATAGAGACGTGTGACTGCACATGTACTGTATTTAAAGGGGCCCTGCAATCCAATTAAATTAGCCTTTTAAAAGTTGTCAACATAGTTTTATGTCACTATTCCAGTCAAATTATGTACAACAAATTACTGAATTGAGAAAAACATTACAATTTGTACCAGAATTACAGCATTTCACGACTTGATATGCCCCGCCCCTCAAAAAAGTGCCATTCTGGGCAATAGAGGGCTTGGATTTGTGACGTCATTGCAGGAGATTGTAAGGCTTTGGTGTGCAATTGATGTGTATATAACGCACACTATTATTGCATCAAATGGTAATATATAGAGCATTAAAACTGTAGAAATTGGAACTCTTGTATTCAGTATACATATTACATTGTTATATGTAATCAAATGTGTTAATTTTAGGCCGTGCTTTGTTATAATTTCCATTTTTTGAGCAAATAATAACCTCCTTTTGGTGAAAATCCAGTAGCAGACGAAAAACTGCCTAGGCTTAAGAACATACCCTTTCGCGTTTTACGAGTGTGCTATCCTGCTTCTACGACAGCGCCCACTTGTACGAACGACTGGTACATGTGCATCCAGCTTCCCGTGATTCGACCTGTACGTTACGATAAGCCGGTGCGCGTTGCGGTGGGTATTCGATGGTATTATTACTGTACTGCCATAAAATAACGTGTACGTGTACATGGTCGATCGGTTTGTTGTTCTCTGATCAGCTGTTTCCTAACAGCTGTTTTACATTGTATTATCTTCGCGTGCAAGTGGATTTGAGAGTACGCAGCTTTAGCTCAGTGAAATTATTACAATGCCATCATCACGGTGTGTTATTGCTGGTTACACTTACAACAATACGAACAAGGACGATGTGATTTCTATGTTCATATACCTCTCATCAAATTGCCATCATCAACCACCTTGTAGGAAAGGCCTGTGAGTGTGACTGGGGAATTGCCGTTGAGAAACAAAATATGAAGGTAAGAAAAAGACAACAAGTTGTAGCGTACTAAAACTAAAGTAGATTTAAAACAGAATTAAACGTTCCGGCAACAATAAATTGATCAAACTCCAAAGCAATGCCAAAGTTCTATAATTCACATAAGAACAACAATTATAGATTCTTGAGGTAATAACTGATGTGATGATAATGATTGCAGGATTGTGGGTCAGATCATTGACATTGTCTTGCTTGTGTAGTAATTGTATTGCATGCATGTACTATGTACTGTAGCTTGTGTGATAATACTTATCAGGCAAGTTTGACTCTCATAATTAACCCAGTGCTTACAGGAACCAAGTCAGCTTTTGGACAGATGTGATTTCAGAATCTCTTGGGACACAAATTCATCTCACACATCACAGTAGCCTTAAATATGTAAAAAGAAAATGATGATAGGTCTGTGTTGGTGTTATATTTCTTCCTTTTTACTGTGTGAACATTCAGGTACCAAGGTTTGAGAAGAACTTGCAGATATCATCAACATCACATTTGCTGAAGGACAAGATAAAGTTGTCTGGGGGAAGCAAACTTCATCGCTGGAGGCATTTCATGGAATCATCAACCACTTTTAGTGAAGGCCTATGGATACAAGGGCATGACAACAATTAAGGTACATGCATGTCTTAATTTAATTTCTTATGCCTGCGGCCACTTTTTTTGAGTAATGCAAATAAATGTATGCAATCCATCATATCAACCGTTTCATAAGTTCCCTGATAACATAATAAATGCATGTATACACCTGTTATGCAATAAAATTATTTGAATGTGACTGAATGCACAATTATTTAAATTTCACTCAAGCATTTTAAAGCAGATGCATCATAGAAATCGGGGCATAACACGTCACCATACAACATTTTATGTTCTCTTTCCAGGCTTCAGTTTGCTGTTCTTCATTACAACTGAAACAGTGAGCGTCCTCGCGCTACCACGAAGACGGAACAGAAGCGGTTTAAAGTCAACAAACACAAGTAAATGCCTGGGAGAGCATCCGTGAAGGCTGTCAAGGAAGATGCCTCTTTCTGTAAGTTTCCCAAAGTATTTGTTAAATCAGTGTCAAAATAACTTTATAGGATATTTACAAAATATGTCTCTTAGTCGAAGGTCTTATCATGTGGTCTGAGACATTATATTTATAATTGACTGTCCTGCCATCCTGCTCTTGTGGTCACCATATCGCAAAAATGTATTTATCATCATCAGCGTCATCATCTTTGTCATTATCTTTGTCATTATCATGGTCATCATCATCAGCATCATCATCATCATCATCATCATCATCATCATCATCATTTTCTTCTTTGACATCATTATCATATTCTCCTTTGTCATCATTACCATCATCATCTTCTTCAACATCATCACCATCATCTTCTTCATCATCATCATCATATTTATCGTCTTCAGCGAAGTGGCCTGAGACATTATGTTTTTGAGATGTCTGTCCAGCCATCCTGTTCTTGTGGTCGCCTTATCTCAAAAATTGATCATCATCTTCATCATCATCATCATTATCATCATCTTCTTCGGCATCATCTTCTTCGACATCATAATCATCATCTTCTACGTCATCACCATCATCATCTGACATCATCATCATAATCATCTTCTTTTTCATCATATTCTTCGACATGATCACCATCATCTTCTTCATTATTTTCTTCGATATCATCATCATAATTATCATCATCTTCTTAGTCATCATCATCATCATCATCATCTTCTGTCATAGTCATCATCATCATCATCATCATCATCATCATCATCATCATTTATTATGATGAAATTCATATTTTTCTGCCGTAAACCATATGTGGGATCATGAATTGTTTATGTATAATTTAGTATAAAAACACTGCATGTGCAACTACTAGGCCCCGTTGTAGAAAGACGTGCAACGTAAAGTCAGAAAATATGCTCATTTGAACAATACATACCCTGTAGATGTGGATTGAGTTGACCATACGTACATAACTCAATAAGCCAAGAGAAAAGTGATTCAAACAATAAGCATTGTTTTATGAAAAAGTAATACAAAAACAAACTTGTGCAATTGCGAACTAAATATTTCTTTAGATGACCGTGGCCTACATAATTAATTTATCTTCTTTTTTTTCTATTAATAGGGAATATCTTGGTCGTCCTAGCCAACGTCAAGTTCGCAACCGACGATAGATGACAACTTCTACCACGAATCTCGGTCGTCATGTCCCGTGTCGATCTCCATGACGCGACGACTGACGCCAAGTTCAACCACGGGTGGTGGATGGTGACAGCAACCGCAAATCTCGGTCGTCATGTCCCACGTCGATCTCCATGACGCGACAACTGACGTCAAGTTTAACAACCGTTGGTGGATGGTGACAGCAACCGCGAATCTCGATCATCATGTCCCACATCGATGTCCATGACGCGACGACTGACGTCAAGTTCAACTGGTGGTGGATGGTGACAGCAACCGCGTATCTCGATCGTCATGTCCTATGTTGAGTTTTTTTAAAAGACTGTGGGCAACTCAAAAACACAATAAGCTCTGCACTAAACTACATATGCGAAGCTTGCTGCAAACTGAGTGCAACTAACTCCAGCATTGGCTGTCTGCATGCATCGGCGGGTCAGATGAACCTCGCATCCATATCCATGCTGCCATTTTTTCCAGATAGTCTATAACACGCTGCGCATGTTACAGTGCATGATACTAACTCAAATTTTGTTTTTTCAGTTTGACATAATGTTTATCAATATTTTATTTATTTGTGTCATTTTCTCGAATGTTTTTTTTTTCAGAATGAGTAAAACAATTTTGCAAGATAATCATAATTCATTACGTCTTTATACTGATAGTTTATTTTGTTTCCATGGTTACTGTGGATCTGGTTAATATCCTTATGTTTCTGATTTTCTGAAATGTGTTGAATTAGGATAACAAGTGAGAACATGATGATTGAAGTTGTGCTTGGACTGCTTGGAGAGAGGATCATGATGCATGGTTGGCATCTGAGTGGAATGTGCAGAATGACAGTGGTACAATAAAATGCCCCACAGTGTTAGGGCATAGATATGGATGTAACAGGTCATTAGAACCTTGATTCATATTCTAAAATAATTCTTATCATCACAGGAAAACATTAATTTTTAATATATATACAACCATACATATAACCTGTATAATCTGATATCAAACCTCAAAATTTTAATTCCAAAAGGCGCTAAATCCATGTTTATTTCCAAAAGGCGCTAAATCCATGTTTATTTCCAAAAGGCGCTAAATCCGGTGGAAAAATAATTTTGAAAAAATATTTAAAAATAACTACTATAGCAGGATTTCTTTCATGAGTGTTTTTATAATGTGTTATGATAGGTCTTCATTAAGTGTGAAATTCTCTATCATTGAAAGAAGTGAAAGTTGTCAAATAAAAAACATCAATTTACATGAAAAGTCCAAAAGTGGATTTAGCGCCTTTTGGAATTAAAATCTTCATTTATACCCATCTTCTCTTCATTTCCTGTCAAAAGTATACATGCACACACATACACACACAATTTAACATATATATTTGAGAATGTTAGTAAACATGTTTCATGAATGTTGACGGTGAGTTTTTTTCTAGTTCGACCACATCCCAAAGACCCAAATTGCTAAATAATTGAAATTTTGGTTCAAAACAGGCTGCCAAAAAGAACAAACTTGCAGATTTGTCTTATTTTCATAGAGACCCATCAGCATGCTGCATTGTTTTACAATTGTTCTGATATTTTTACTTTAATTAAAGAAACTCATAAAAGTGTGCCCATTCCCATCCCACATACTGCACACACATATCAAACTTTCACACATTGTTTTGCTGTTGTGAGCAAATTATCTTTATTACCAAAAAATAAACAAAATATAGCAATCAGCCTTTTTTCAGCCTGAATTTCGTAAACAAACTACATGTAGTAGCCAAGGTAAAATTCACACGTAAGACAGTCATGAAAATGGATTATTATGGAATTTACTCACTCCATAAGTAAAATATTCCCAAAATAATCAGCAGATGGAATGTAAGTAAGATGTGACCATAATAGTATTCCTGTTCTGAAGGAGATTTGCAGAGAAATGTCACTTTGAAATTGTTATGAATAGTCTGTACAGCCTACAGGTTAGTAGTGCCAGTAAACGATCGTGATGCGAATGCTTCCTGAATCCTGTATGAGTCTGAAGGGAAGGTTGCCATATCCATCATTACAGCGCAGGATGGTAGTGGCACTCTCACCTGGTGCCCCAGATAACCCCAACACCACCGTGCCAGTTGCCTATAAGCAGCATGTTTGTTTCTCCTGGGAAAAGAAAAAAGAACAGTAGAAAGAGAAGAGAAAAGTTTGTGAGAAAAGGTATACAAAATTCGAATTGGATACAGGGTCTTGTATAGTAGTTCTAAATGTCTTTATGTACATGGACTGTATCATATAGGTGTACCCGGAGGGGGGGAGGGGGGGGGGGGGGGTGACCAAAAAATGACTGTTTGGGGGGTTTGAACCCCCCCCCCCCCCCCCTTTTCAACGTGCAAATAATCTTGGTCTTGCCCCCCCCCCCCCCCTTACAGAATTCTCAATCAATGGTCTTGGTGTCAAAACATTTTGAAGGTACTTGGTCTCAGCTTCAAAGATTTTCTACGAATACCCCTTCCCCCTCGCTAACAGAAATTTGGCTGACGAAATAACCCCCCCCCCCCCCCCCTTGAAAAAATCCTGGGTACGCCACTGCACTGTACATATCAGGCATGGTTAAAAGCACATTTTCAATCTTTAAAAAGTCCAACCTACTCATTAACTCCTGCGTTCATCTTCCTATCCTTCCCGTGTATACTGTTGGCGGAACTGATAGTATGCAGTCTCCAGCACATGCATTCCTAAATCCTGGGTGTTCCACTGTTCTGTGATGCAGTCCAGGGTCTCCTCGTAAGAGTCCACATTCTCCATCACCTGCAGGATCTCCTTGCAACATGTGGACTCTTTCACCGTCGGCATGGCCGAGCAGCTTCCAGCACATAAACACCTGCAAATTGTAGAAATGTGTAAATTGATAGCTTTAGTACAGCAAATTCCCAACAAATCAGTCCATACCGTATAATTTTATGCAGTAGTGTTTGAAGCTTGAACAAGCCTCTAAATGCTGCTTCAAAATACATTATCTTTATTATTGTCAGTCCTATCATCATTTAGTACTTTATATTTATGTATGTTGCAGGGTAGTTGCAGTGAAGCCCATTGTAGTTGTAGGGGTGCGCTGGCCTGTGCCCCGCCCGGCAAGCCGGGCCGACTGCCTTCAATCAAGCTGCCATGCAACGGGCACAGGTAATTGAAGTCAGTACAGGTATCAATTCGCTCGGAGCCTTTAGTATCCGATTATGCCCATGCTTATTAATTATATCCAACGATCAGTATAAGCAGTTAATATCTCACGATAATATCATAAATTGTACAATTAAAACTCACCAACTGTTGTTTCCAATCGTATTTTCCGGGTCGGCCTGCTGAGTGCTGATGGTACTTGGAAGCTTTATCACGATCGCCAGTACGCGTATCCGCCGAGGCTTCGGCTGCACGGGTTCTGATTAGTACGGCTGTACACCCGCTGGTCAGAGTTGCAGCTGCATCGCCATCTTCCTCTTCCTCCTCAAAATCTGACATTTCAGCATCTGATATATCGCTCCCAATGTCATAGTCATGCTCGCTATCACTATCAAATACATCCGAGTTAAATTCATCGATTGAGAATTACATTTATTTGCTAAATTAAACACTTTTCATTGAGTACTTCAGCAAGAACATGTACTATAGTACACAGACAATGCGAGCTGCGAGAATGTAAACAACACAGGCTCCTGCAATGACGTCACGTAATTTATGCAGACTCGAAGCTGCTCTTGGACAAATTTCACGGGTCGTTCCCGATAGAGATATTGGAGTCAGATTTTTTTTTATAATGCGTTTTTTTCGAAAAAAAACTCTTGTCATTATCGAATTCTGCGTTAAAAACTATATAAGGATGATTAAAAGTCAAATTTTGAGCCTTTTCGATCGCAAGAACCCTTTAAATGGGAGAGACAGAAAGACGTGTGCTCAGTGCAGTAAATATCACAAAACTATGCATGATTCATTAAATCAAGCTTATGCATATTCATGAGCCACTAGATGCGTAAAGGCGAGGGGATCGCACGTGAATTCACCACTCGCCAGATAGCCTCCATCAGGCGTTCAGTCGTTCCTGATCCTGCATGCAGCGAAGCCATTGCTTGCTTTGAGACACGAAGCCTTGTTAAAGGCTAGCCAAGATGTGGCTCGAACCACCACGACAAGCGACGTACGTTTCTCTGGCATGTTCGTTATCCACTACGCCACAACGAGTGGGTTGAATTTTGCCGGGTTTCGGGAATATATAACCCTGACCTAAACCCTAACCCTAACCCTAATTTGGTGGCTATAGGTCAGATTAGTTGTTTGTTGTTGTTGTTTAGAATTTATTGGCGGTTCATTCAATTTGAATATTTTCGCCAATAACTAAATATTATTTTAATTCTTCTCATTAATTTTCTTTATTTTAATATTTTCATTATTTTTGTTTCTTCTTTTCTTTCTTTTGGGGGTGCATAAACGTTTTCAAACCATCGATAAACAAAACCAAAATTAAAGGCATCATCGGGCCAACCCGGCTCGGTACGTTGAGCAGGCTTCTCAACTGACGAATCAGTCTAGGCCCCCCGATGCATGGAGATGCGGTCTGGTCGCCTTCGTTCTATTTTGCACCTGCATCCGATTCCAAAAAACAAAACAAAATTATATATCAAATCAAATCAACTCAAAAAAGAGATTTTCAATTATTCAAGAACATACAAGGTAGCAAACATTTTGGGGCTTTGAAAGTGAAAGTGCAAAGTGCAGGATGTAATTTACTAATTATTTACATAAACAAGTACAAAAGAAAGTTACACATTACTTTTTCAGCCAAATTTATATGCTGATCAAACCAGCTTCAGAGGCCTGCACAGATGTCCTGTAAACAGTCTCTGTTCCGGCTTGAGCATGCATATAATTTTACGAGAGCCAAACATAATTATTATACAAAAACAATTTCAATACAAACTCTTAATATTATACGGGTAATCTCCCGGTTCTTCTTACATAATCAACGAGAGCTTGTTGGAGGGGTACCTCTAAAGAATTTAACAAAGTCATTATTTTTCCTTCTTCATATAAACCTGTTTCAGCCATCAACATGGCCCTTTGAACTATGTAGGCCTACTCTGGACACTGACACAAAAAATGTGTAATAGTTTCAAATATACCCTCACAATTAGGGCAATACCCAGTATCGTGTTTATAAGTGAATAGTGGTTATACGTGAATAGTCTCTCTCAAGTCGCAGAATTTATGACGGCTGCAGGATTGGTGCCTATATAGTGCTTACCATCTGATATGTCCACTGTGTGTTGTGTGAATATTTCAAGTTAAATGGACGTTATTTGGCCTAGTAATGAGAAAAAATGCAAAGTGATATTCACTAACTCATTACACTCACTTTGTACACGGTTTTTGAGGTCCTGTGGATAACATCTGACATCTGACTAACACTTCAATCGTAAATATCTTTTTAACAAAAGGGAAATTTGAAAAACAGAAACCTGTCCCATGCCTTTATTGTTAATACGTATACAACAAGGTATGAGGGAACCGCTAGAGAATTCCAATTTGATTTTGAGGATTTGGACAATGTTACTAAGTCCCTTTAAGCTCATCTTCGGTGGCGCCCAGCCAGCAGGCCAGAGTTAAAACCGAGAACTCATTTCCACCATTCACATAGCCTTTAGTCAAGGCTCTATATGGCTTGGAGATTCTCTATGCGATCGCGAGCTAGCTAGCTGTGAGAGAGCTAAATACTAGGCTCCATATATAGCCTTTAAGCACTGGATTCGCAGTAATTTATTAATGAGCAAAGATAATAAGGCATTACTATTCATGAGAGAAATCAGCAACCAATCAGATCGCTAGATGTGGATACTGTATGCCTAATCGGTGGCGTGTTCCACCGTGTATTAAGGGTTTATTTAGTATCAGACATTAATATTATCATAACTATCATAATGATAAAATATGAGATACATTACAATGAAAACTAAAGCATAGAATTACCTTTTTGCATCCATATCAAATCTCAACTCTTTATTTTAAAAGAAAACAACATATTTTGTAATGACGTACCCTATAAATAATGGACGCGTCCGCACCCGGTCCGGTGCACCGCGGTGGTATGTTCAGTGCAGCATACAGCATACGCTAGTCCGAAGCGGAGACCCTATAACAACCACTACTCTATGCCACTAACAGTGTATTGTGAAAGGTTGCGCGTTTGGTTTTACATTACAGCTTCCAAACGAAGACTAACACTCACAAACAGCTGATCAACCTGGTCTTGTGGCATATGAATATGGGCTTCGTAGCATTTCTACGAAGATTTTCTATGTAAATAAAAGAAAATATAACTTTTCACGTTCACGAGTGGCGATAGGCTTCGCGCTGCCCCGCTCAAACTCAGCCTTTCGCGGTTTAATACAGTACCGGTTGTAGAACCTGCCAGACAGCACGATGCTGGATAGGCTACCATTCACACTAAAAATCAGGGTTCAAATTTGCACGCCTAAAGCCCCTTTTACACCGGATTTGCGTAGAGTTGCGTAGTGTGGCGTACCGAGTACGCCGAAATAGGCTGCGTATTCCCCGCGTATTCGAGAACAAAAAACATTCTTCGGCAATTAACGCTCGTAGGAGCCGCGAGTAGATGTTTCGTCGGACTGGCGTAGTGAGGGAAGCGTACTATTGCGTAGGCATGGCGTACAGTAGCGTAGTGTTGCGTAGACTTGCGTATGGCATGGCGTACAGTAGCGTAGTGTTGCGTAGACTTGCGTACTTTCTGCGTTCAGTGTCTACGCAGACAGTACGCGAAAAAAATTAAACATGTTTAATTTATTGCGTCCATCTCGCGTAGCCCTCTGCGTACCTCAGCGTAGAGTTGCGTAGAGTTGCGTAGGGCAGCGTACACTCGGTGTAGTCGGTACGCAACACTACGCAACTCTACGCAACTCTACGCAGGGCCCGGTGTAAAAGGGGCTTTAGGGTGAAGCCCGCCCGCTCAACAATAGTAACACCCTTTAGCAATCCTGGGCCCCGTTTCATAAAAAAACTTGTCCAATATTGTTGTAGATGTCAACAATTATTGTCTGCAAACAACCAATCAGCACGGAGCATTTTCGCCATTGCTATGGTATTTTGTTTGTATGAAACAGGACCCTTTACCCTAAACATCCCTTTCGAAAGCAGACGTGCACCTTAAAGGGATCTTGTAATTCTTTGTTGGCAAGTGCACAAGCTGACTAGTCGATGTGTATTTCTCTGATCTAATATGTCCTTAGTGATGTGTGAACAATTGTCATATGAGCAAGTAATGAGCGAAAATGCAAACTGGTATTCACTAACTCTTTGCATTGACGCTGTACGCGGTTTATATTCTCCCGTAGATAATTGTAAATCCGAGCACTTCACTTATATATATCTTTAAAAACAAAGAGGAATCTAGGAATTGGTATTACGAATACAATGGGGAATATGAGAACCGCTAGAGTTCTTAGTGAATTTTGTGGATTTTAACAATGTTTCTATTAAACCCCTTTATTAAAGGGTGCATATCTACACTCCATCATGTCCATAGAGGCACAAGTCTTCAATTTACATTCTTTAGGGAACAAAATGGCAAATTTGAGCCTTTAGTTCTTATATTGTATTGGAAATCTTGCTATGTAGCAGACGAAAAACTTGAAATCTTTCTCATACCATAGACAAGGGTGATACAACTTTTATAATAAATTGTGCATCAATAATAAAGTATAATTATAACTTAGCCAACATTCATGTAGAAAAATCAACAGTGTTACTTGTAACCAGTCGTGCCACGGTGTTTCCAAGCATGATTAATTTAACAGCGATTCGGAATCGATTTCAACGCGGTGCCGTGATAAAATAACAACACGAACTATTTTTAGTAGAAAAAGAAAAACATGCTTTATTACTGAATCGCTGTAAGTCAACGTACACAAGTCCTACAGGCATGCATGATAAAATCAAACGTGTCTTGTTTGTTTTTCACGCTGTATAATTACACGCACGGAAGTCATGCAGACATAATAAAAACACACTTGCGTGAAATTGATATTTTATATCAGGGCTACGCCATATAAATAGAAATCATTTTATATCAAAATTGTCTGGTTAAGTAAATGCATGAATTCATGTAAACTGAAAACGTTTATAGTACATTATTCATGATAATAAAAGTCATACATTCACACAACATTGAGAACATGAAGTCCTTTTCGAACGTAATGTTCAATTAGCCAATATTTGCATTATTTGGGTGTGATTCTAGAGCATGACTGTTTTTTTTTTCTTCATCTGTTTCATTATTTTATACTTTTCGGTAGCAAAGATGACATATACATATGGGTGGGTTTGATTTCAGTATGGCGCCGGGTTATACAATAATGATGAGAGACGCTCTTTAAAAAGAGATACTTGAGACTGAATTAAACAAATAGTGTGTTATGTTTAAAGGGATGTAGTAAATGTGTTGGCATGTGCAAAAAGTGATGGATTGTTGAACAAAAAATAAAATCCTTGTGATATGAAAAAAAATTATGTCCACAAAGTAATGCGTGGGAAATTCACGTTGGTCAAATGGATGTTTTATGGCCGAGTAATGAGCCAAAATGCAAAATGATATTCGCTAAGTTACTGCACTGACTTTGTACACAATATTAACTTTCAAATGGATAATTAAAAATCCGAACACTTCAAGCGTGAATATCTTTTTAACGAATGAGAAATTTGAGAAACCGAAACCTGTTCCATGCTTCTATTGATAATACGAATACAACAATGTAGAGAGAAGAACTAGAGTGTTAAAGTAAGATGTGCGGATTTGGACTATGTTTACAGTGTCTAGATGGCCTAATTTTCACAATTAGGCTCTTTTGAACGAAATGGAAATTTGAAAAACCGAAATCTGTCCCATGCTTTTATTGTTAATACGAATACAACAAGGTATGAGGGAACCGCTAGAATTCCAATTGGCAGTCATTAATACCATTAAACACGACTAGCTATAGTATAAGCCTACAAGCATATAATCATGAGAGTCGTATACAGCCTAGCTTTCGATCCTAGCAGAATCTTCGTCAGGGCACAAATGACAGTTACTACAGAAAAAACACAGAATATATACCAACATAAACACATGTATGGAAGGGGGGCTGGAAAGAGGAAAGGAGGCGGAGACACAAAACAATGAAAGCAACTGTGAGTGGGTGAGTGTCAGGACTGCTTGACCAATCAGGTCAAACAGGCATATAATCATGATAAAACTAGAAGAGGCTGTGATTTTCAAACGGCGCCCTGCTACAATAATACCATGAACGCTGTTAGTACAAATAACTATACACACGCAAGCGTGCACACTAAAATGACATAAAAGCAGCTGTTGATTCGTTAATTGTTCTTGTGTATATAGGGTCATATTTTTAATTAGTATTATGCCTTGTATACTGTACACAAAAGAAACGCACATACTGATTATTTCCCACAAAATTGTTTGACCGAGCAAATAGGCTAATGTAATGGCGTGAGTGAGAGAGAGATTTATCGAGCCATCACACGCAATTAAAAGCCACTTACAATGCAAACCTTCTGTTTAATTGGCTACACCTCGAGTAGCATTGGATAAGGCCTTCTAATGATTATAACGATATTACGATAACATTGTGACAAGGGCTATTTATTGTTATATGTATACACAATTAAAAGTGATGACGAAAGTATGTAGCCATAATAGCAAGGATATTTGGGTGGTTGATTTTTTACAAAAACAGAATATCAGTTTCCCGTGCTCCACATAAGATAAATCATTAAACACCAACAATAGAACTACAAAATTATACTATACAATTATTGTTTAATCGTATGACCAGTACAAATCTAGTCACGCGAACTTGGGAACGAACATAGGTAGAGTTGGAATTAAAGGATTAGGATTACTAAAGCATTTAAAGGAAAGATCGGTAATTATATTGGAGGGTGTTTATTTTTTCACGAATTATATACGACACATGATACTGTTTCGATCTTCAATTTACAGCAGTTAAATATATTGGATACGAATACTGCATCATGACATTTTCTTGAGGTTTCCGAAAACAAAGTGCTCGGAAATTCACGAAAATTCACGAAACATTATCTATTTATTTCGCTTTCAAAATACAATTAGTACAAACTCGATAGTATTTGATTGCTTTTCGAGGTTACCGATTTGACGACTGTATGATAGAGTGTGTGTTTACAGAATGGAGGGGGATTGTTCATTGGATAGTGCTCATATTTCCAAATTAACGAAATTTCGTACACTTAAAGGGATTTAGTAACATTGTCCAAATCCTCACTTGGAACTCTATAGCGAGTTTGATCATACATTGTTGCTTCGTATAAACAATAGTAGCATGATGGGACATGTTTCGGCTTTTTGAATTTCTCTTTCGTTAAAAAGATATTTACGATTTAAGTGTTCGGACTTAACTATCCATTGGATAGTCATAACCGTGTACAAAGACAGTGCACTAAAAGTGAATATCACTTTGCATTTTTGCTCATTACTCGGCCATTTAGCATCATTCCATTTAACGTGACATATTCACACATTACTCAGTTGACATATAGGATCGCAACAATAAATAAACATTGTATCAACCATTCATCATTTTTGTGCACATGTCAACAAAGTCGCTAGATCCCTTTAAAGTGAATATTCATTTTGGAATACGGTAGGGCAGGAAGTTGGAAAGATACATAAGGGGTCCATGATGGTTACGTTCCCGAGATATTAATATTCCACTGTTGAAAGGTGTGTTGTTGTTGTGTTTTTTGTTAAACCAAGGATATGAATTTAACACGAGAGGAACGGGGAATTAACTTAAGTTGACCTTGGAAAAGAGTAAGGGGAGCAGGAAGGATACTAAGAAGGTTAGGGGTGTTTTTAAGCTCCAATTTGACAGAACACAAATAAATTTTCTAATGACATTACTTAATTCTCGTTTTTTAATTTTTTTTTATCGAGGTTAGGCAAATTGTGTTATGGTTTATTCGTATGTGTTTTTAATCAAGGTTAATATGAATAAGAAACAAGAGCTCGATAAATCAATTTCAATTTGGCTCTGGAATGTATTACCATAGATGGAGTAATACACATGATAGAAGCAGGAAGGATATGAAGGGGGTGAAGAGGGGGTTTGAGTGGGTACGCGGCAGGTGCATGGGTGCACCAACGCGGTGCCGCCGCACCCATTCATCCCTCTTCCACCACCGCCCGCGCCTTCCTCCTCATTTCCTCCGCATCTCGCAGATGAAAATTTGATCATGTTGATTATCACCCGAGCGAAAATGTTCATTAGTGGAGAAGGGAATCGGGAATGAAAGCGCCAACATACAACCCAATACGACAGACAATGACAGCAAAGGGGGGGGGGGGGGGGGGGGGGTCAAAAAGTTCAAATGAGGACGATGGTAAACGAGAAAAAGGAAAAGAAAATATATAATAATAGAATAATAGACATTTATATAGCGCATATTGCAAAGAGCCTCTAAGCGCTTAGATAATTATTTAATTATTTTTACCCATGGTCATCAGGTACATTTCAAACCCACACAATGATATTGCGTACTTTCTCAACTCCCGGGGAGCTTACTAGCCGAGCTGCCACTGATGATGGCGCTAAGGCTAATTAACACCCGACCGTGGTACCCATTATACATTTTATACACCTGTGTTGAGAGCAGCAATTGTGGATTAATTGTCTTGCTGAAGGACAAACGCAGTGGGCCTACACAGGGTTCGAACTCGGGATCTCACGATCGGAAAGCGCCCGCTCTACAAATCTTGCCACACCACGTCCGAAAAGAGAGTAAACAATTTTTTATAAAGTATTGATACATACAAAATAACGGAAAATATAACACAAACGATGAAAGAAAATAATTATATAGTTACGATTAAATAATTTTGGATAATAAAGAATGATAAAGAGACAGTCATAGATATCTAATTGTATAAAATCATTGGGAAGAAACACAAATACACAACACCAAAAGTCTTTCTTGTATGATACTGATTGAAAGGAACAAGGAAAACAAAACAAAACAAATCTGATACAAAACAAAGAAAACATACAAACAAACAAGAAAACAAGAGAAATACATTACCTGGCGAAAGTAGTGCTGGGAGCGAGGATTTAAAGGCAGGTGAATCGTTATAGGGGTAGTTCAGTTTTGGTATAGAGGGCGCTTCAAAAAATAATTTTTGTTTGTGAGGTAATCCAAAAACTGATTCTAAAATTTGAAAGAGCATACAATTTTAATGACAGAACAAACTGTATTTGATCAAAATCGGTTCAGAAATATCAATAAATATATCCAATCGGAATAAACCTGGGGCTCCATGTTTATTCGATGATTTAAGAAAAACAAAAATAATGCTTACACTTTTTCAAAATTGTACAAAATAATGAGGTTTTAAATAGTTGTTGATGATCTATCTATTTAATAATTATTTCAACAAAACATCACATGCACAATTTTTAAATAAAAAATATGGTTTAAATCAATGCATTTTTTAGAGAGCGTCCTCTTGTGTTTTAACAGCTCTTTTTTAATGATAATAGGCTTTTAATTTAGTCGTTTGTAATATGTTATATCTTTCGAGCATGGTGGATTAGTTTGTTATGGTGCAGGTTTTGGTTACTAAAATTCAGTTTGACCAAAAGTGTACTATCCCTTTAAGCCCTATAACATTATTTTAAATCACATTGACGGGAATAGCGTATACCTCGTTAAATATTATTTACAAGTTGAGTGAGGTCGGTTCAAACTTTGAGAGAAAAATATTATGAATATGTTTTCTCACATGATAGAACGATATTGCCATCTTATTCCCATCATTTAAATATTTAACATATACAATTCATAAGATTCGTTTAAAAGACTTAATGAAAATAAAGTGAAAAAAAATCACTTTATCAATTGCTTGCAATGATTGCAAGACAAACCATATACAACATACTACTGCAAATTATCTGACTACGCAACCATAATTCTACAACGAATTCTGAAGATATTTGTATCTACGACTGCAGCAAAACAAACCTGTATACGGTATGGTTTCCGCGGCCGTCTCTCCACTCGCTCCGCTCGCGTAATTGTGCATATAGCGTGAGAGTCTTGACGAAAGACTATCTCTATAGGTGCCAGCTGATTTCCCCCCTGATGTGTCGAAACCGCTAGATATGATAGAAAATCGTCAAATAAGATAGTGAGGAATACAAAATATCAAATCTTACGTTAAAAATGAACACAAATGTAGGAAAAGGTGGTATACATGAATCCATGCACAGAAACCGCCGGATATATCATAGAAAATCGCAGAATAAGATGGTGGAAAGGTACGAGGGAATAAAAAAAAATAGTCGTACAAAAACAAACACAAATGTTGAAAAGAGGTGGTATGTGAATTCATGCACATTCATGCACATTAGCGTAGTCGGTACCTCGTCGGCGATGTTAAAGATATTTTTAGTCCTAGACCACATCAAAAACAACTATCGAATGTGCCAGCAGCTGTCGTTCTCTTGATCACCAAACCGCTTGAAAATAGAGATGATCTATATAAACATATTTCAACAAGAACGGCGGGAAAAATAGAAAGAGAGGGAGAGGTAGATAGCGACCGGTTATATATACTCCGCAAAAAAAGAAACTGGACACTTGTATAAGTTGAAATATTTCATATTAATGTACGATAAAGTGTACATGACCATATATCAAATTAAAGGGAATTTAGTCCTCTACATGCAGGGTATAACTTAAAGGTGTAATCGTTCATGCATGAAATGCCATGGTCAATTAACACTAGCAAGGTCTGTTTTCAAAAATAGCAAAACAATGGAGGACCACATCATTCGACTGAAGTGATAGTAAGCGTTTCACTTAAAACAAGATGAGCGGGGCAAGTAAATTATGACATTATTCAACTTTATTGTTATGAACAAACTCTGGAAATACAAATTTGTCTATAAAACAGGGCCAGGTTATGAAAGCATTATCATACTGGTCTGTATTACAGGCATGAATCTTGTCTATTTCATGTGTCCCCTACAATTTTAACCATATTTACCTAGAGAAATGTAATGTTAAAGACTGCCCAAATGTTTGACCAAGGGTGACTTCAGCTTTTGAAGATCTTTGGACTACGGTATAATTCTTGAGAAGAATTTATACCATTTTCATGCTGAAATAAGGGCACAAACTGTGGTTTTGACTAATAAAGCTTTGCCATGGAATTCCCCATTTTGTTACTTTTGGATGAAAATAACACCTATAACGTTCACAATTTGTCTTCATTTATATACTTTTTATTGAGATGAAGATAGAAAAAGATCACATTTGTAATGAAAAATTATGCCATCTCATGAATATAGCGTTTTACATTATGCTTATCAACATTTATATGGTTGAGTGGATGTTCCATTTTTGCTATTTTTGAAAACAGACCTTGGTGTGGTTAATTGACCGTGACAAGTCATGCATGAATGATTTCATCTGGATTTCATGCGAATATTGAAGAGGGTAATTTTATCTTTAATTTGATATACAATATCATATATTTTATCGTTAATGAATACGAAATATTTGGTCTCATACAAGTGTCCAGTTTCTTTTTTTGCGGAGTATACATGATCAACAAGCCGCTTGAAATGGGAAAGAATGTGGGAATCGTAGTTTGTAATATTGTTTTATTTATACGTGCCTTCGCAGTTGTTGCGATTGCAAGATCACGTGACAAAATTCTAGTACGGCCGGATTTCCAAACGACGTAGCAGCCGCCGCTTTGTGTATAATGTCAATGGACTCTTTACTTCCTTGCATGACACCCGAAACTAAATGAAGATATTTATTCATGAATATCAACTCTATAACACTGTCATTGCCTAACATATATCGAGAACAATATACATTTTCAGATAATTCAAGGAATACGATCGTTTGTTTAAAATTCAAGGATACAACTCGATTTTGATTGACAAAAATGACTCTCCTTTCTTCCTGCCGCGCCGTACATTGCACTCAAACATATGCAATTGGGCCCAATGGTTTCGTGTTTCGTATAACTGCAGAACGAAATCAAGAACCCGATCAACTACTTAGTATTCATTTCTGACAAACTTGATATGATTTCCCCTTAGTATGGAATATCTAAAATACATTTCAATGCTTTTCTATACAAAGACAATTCTTACCCTTCATTTGAGACTGTGTTTGTTGCCAGGGCAGGGGCGTCGATCCTGGGGGGGGCAGGGGGGCGGTCGCCCCCCCCCCCCCCAATGAAAATATTGGGGGGGGGGGGGCGAACATATCATTTCGCCCCCCCCCCCCAATAATTCCGAAAACGAGGAAGAAAAAAATCGAGTGATATAATGCCAAAGAGGGAAAAGACACATTTATCAATAATTAATCTTCAAAATAGCCGTTTTTTAGTTTGAAAAGGACTGTAAATCTCTTTTTTGCCGCGCGCTTCGCGCGCATACAGTTTCTCATATTTCAAGTTTCATTTTGGTTGCTGGAACTCACCTTTCGAAATGTGTTGGGCAGTGTAATTTCTCAAACGCACACCTCAAACGAAGTTTATTAAACCCTCATCTATAGATAGCACACCGTCACAGAAAATAAAATAATCTGAAATATATCTTTCAGTCAATTCGGTCCATATGCGCTGAACGCAAATCAAATTGGAATACCATGTCCCCCCTTTGTCATTATGTATGTTTGGTTCTATACTTATATACTTCATATTACGTGAAATTTCTGTCTCAGGTGTGCACCAAATCGCACAATTTCACGCCCCAAAATACAAAAGCTCCCTACTGTGGGAGGGAAACACCCCCTCCTACACCCTCCCCCGCTCGGTCGCTTCGCTTCCTCGCAATGTCTCCCCTCCACTTTTGAGAAGTTGTTGACGCCCTTGCTTAGTTTCATGGGAGCCCAATGCCCTAGATAATATCGATGGCTCTATAGTATGCAGGACCACGTGGTTCCATCTCATGCAAGGCTCAATCTTTTCCTCGCTACGCCCTTTACAAATACGTTACGAGTAGGTTCACTATTTTATACAATTTTAACACCCATGATAGGAGTTGCAAATGTCTGAAATCTAAAAGCTTCCGGGGGCTCCGCCCCCTGGACCCCCATTATTGTCCTCAAATGTGGGTGCCCCCCCCCCAAAGTCAGGTCTTCGAGCCATCAAGACACTTTCAATGAGCGCATAATAAAACTTCCGGGCATGCCAATGTGAGGCTTTTAGCTCTCTCAGTGGTCACTCTGGAAATTTTTTCAAATTTCGCCCCCCCCCCCCCCCAATCGCAAAAACGGATCGACGCCCCTGTTTGTTGCAGTTTCCCGAGCGAAACATAGCTAGCACGGCCCGGGTGCGGCCCGGGTACAGTACGCACAATGCAGACAGTGCTTGGAACTGCATGCAGCTTGATTGCATGCAATGCAAGTGCGCCGCCAGCCGTGTGATTATAAGTGGCATTCGAGTTTCGAAATATGTTCATTAAAATTCAGTTTGTTGCATTATAATGTGACAGAAATGATCGAATTTGTTGGAAATGTTAGACAGATGTTGCTCTCTTTGCATAATTAGCACTGAAAGTGTCATGAAATTAATATTCTTGAATAAATATCTTCATTTAGTTTCGGGTGTCATGCCAGGAAGTAAAGGGTCTGTTGCACCACAAATTGTCGTACCTGCACAAATTGTCGTAGGCGACAATTTGTGCAAAATGTTGACAAATGACAATTTGTGGAGGCGACGGCGACAATTTGTGCTGGTAGCTGGCACCACAAATTGTCGTCACACCTACGGTCCTGTTCAAAGCCATGATGACATACATTTTGGATTAAAATGATCATTCTTGACATACGGATATATACCAACGCACCAACATTATAGGTCATGTGAGTTTTGTGTATAGTGTGTGAGTGTGTGTATTTGTGTATGTGTGTGTGCGTGCGTGTGCACACGTGGTATGTGAAGGATTAAGGATGGGTGTATGTGTGAATGTAGGGTGTGTGTGTGTGTGTTTATGCGTGTGTGGGGTGTGTGTGTGGAAGAGTGACGGTCACGGGCGTGGAGGGGTGTGTTTTAGGGATGGGTGCAGTGGCGTACCCATTTTTTTTCCACGGGGGAGGGGGGGGGGGGTTCCACCCCCTTTGAGATCTCTGCCGACGAACGCGCGGCCGCCACGAAATTTGGCACACAGATAGCTTGCGACATAATCTACAAGATTACATTGTTATGTTTTTGAAAATAATACAGATTGATTATTCACATTTATGCTGAAATCCCCTTTTTGTCTGTAAATCGCTAAATAATCACTGAACATTAATATATTTGTTTGCCTAAATTAACCGGTTTCGAACGTTAGAAATTGCGACAGCGCAGATTTTCTTTATGTAGGCTATTTCTTTGTTTTTTGGAATTACTTATTATTTGTTTTTAGACTTATGGTTTTGTTTCAATGGAAACAATTATTTACCATTTCCATCTAGAATTTGTACACCAAACACACAATTTAGTGATTTTGGGGCCGACGCTCACTTACAACTACGGTCACGGGAATAGTATACCCGGTCGTCGCAAATTTGGTCTCAAAAGACTTCAATACAAAAAACCAACAACCATGAAGTCACGCGGCGATACCTGCGTGCGTTGTGGAATTATCACGCGAAAGGTCGAGCCCCCCCCCCCCCCCCCCCCCCCCCCCAGGCCTGGTTGAATACAAATTTCTTTTGACATCGAATAACAAAACATAACCATTTTAATTATTACAAAGACAACACGAATAAATAAACCATGTATTCACAAACGAAAATACAAAAAAGACAAGAAATAAAAAGGGGACAAATCATTGCCCCCCCCCCCCCCCCCCAGCTCACAAACACCCATGAAAGGTACCTAGCTAGAAACTGAAGGAAAAGCAGAAATACAACCGAAAATCACATAAAAACGAATATTAACACATGCTCACACATGGCTTGTTTTTTTTTAAAGTTGTCTCGAATCCAATTTGTAGTGTTCTTTAATGATCTCGGCCCCCAAAACCAAATAGTCTCGGTCTCGGCCTCGAGATTTGTTGACGGATCTCGGTCTCTGCTTCGTAAAAATCTTCCACTGGTGTCGACGCCGAGGCCGGCCTCGAGTCCACCAACACTGATTATTATTATTATCATCATCATCATCTTTGTAGCTTGAAGACAGCGACTGACGACAATTTGTGCAATATGCGACAATTTGTGGTGTGAGGTTTTACGTGATTTCACAAATTGTCGCCGGGTATGGGGACGGCGAGAGCAACACAAATTGTCGCAAACGACAATTTGTGCAGGATGCGACAATTTGTGGCGTGAAATTTTGCACAAATTGTCGCATACGACAATTTGTGCAGGTACGACAATTTGTGGTGCAACAGGGTCCATTGACATTATACACAAAGCGGCGGCTGCTACGTCGTTTGGAAATCCGGCCGTACTAGAATTTTGTCACGTGATCTTGCAATCGCAACAACTGCGAAGGCACGTATTCAACTCGTGTGACTTGATACAACCCAGAGGCTGTTATTTATTATGTCTATGCACAAATACACTCAGCAGAATCACTTGGATGGGATACATAAAACACCCCTACAAGTGCTACATAATATAAAAGGCACAACTGAAATTGGATGTGATATATACTACAGAACTAAAATTGCGGGGGCGAAACAAATAAAGCAAGAATACAACTTTGTTTCATCATTATTTCGGGCATGCCGTTCTCCCCTCACGGGTGCCATTGTTTCACTTTTACTCCCGGGTAAGTTCTCCCATGTTCCCTTTTTTTGTACGGCACCATATAGTTTGGCACCATGTTTCTTTGTGATACACTTGCCGCTCGAGAATTAAACTTACTTTCTGTTATGTTCTTGATTAATTGATTCGTCTACCCTTCAGAAAATGTCATGACGCAGTTGTGAGGCACAGTTTGATGCCTCTGCCATCATCACTCTGGGAAGAGACGAATTCTTTTCCACATTTTTCGCTCTGATAAAACATTGTCCTTTCTTAAACATGTTAAAGTAAATCTATAGTTAGGTCAAGGAGTAAATGCGTTTTTTTTTAATAGCTTCTTGGAAAAAGCTTTTAGCTAGAATTGACCGGCTGGAGTGGTTTTTGGCTCAGAATCAGACTTCTGGACAGGGGGTGCATGTGTTGGTTTTGGACCGTGGTTTTTACGTGAGGATCAAGCTGCACTGGAAATATACCTACTTACTTTTTAACGGATTGCGTTGTTGTGTTGCATGGCGCCTTTAAAGAGCTCATAATTATATAGAGAGGCGCCATTTTAAATTCGCCGCGCTCTGCGTGTAGTTTGTTGCTGCTGATGTTGCTGATGTTGCTGATGTTGCTGATGTTGCTGATGTTGCTGATGTTGCTGATGTTGCTGATGATGTTGCTGATGATGTTGCTGATGATGTTGCTGATGATGATGTTGCTGATGATGATGTTGCTGATG
>JBAMJV010001820.1:0-220440 GCA_037951105.1 Echinarachnius parma
ATAATGTCTCCCTTGTAATGGAGATTGAATGAAAAGTATTCCAGGAACGCTTTTGAATTGTACATATATATAGTAAAATCAATGGGCAGTATGTGATAAAATCTTACATAAATGTTCACTTTTTTAACTAGGTAAACAGTGATCCCGTTTCTATGAAACTATCACACATCATTCAGATTTCAGAAGAATCTTAGAATTTTACAATCATATTGGCATATGATTGAAGTCTTGAGTATCCCTTTTGGGAAAACATTTTGAAGTTAATGGATCACTTTAAAAGTGCAATGAGAATAAAGAAACTCTGAATTCTTTGTTGCAAATTTTTATTGTGAAATTAATCAAATGAAAGCCTTGGGGTATAAATACAATAAATAATTAAAAACCGTTTGTACACATTTCTATCGTTCCATGATAAGTATAACCATTATATATCTAGACATATCAGGAAAACAGAAGCTATTGTTATTCAAAGGCCTATTGCCGAAACATCACTACAGAAAATCGTCTTACAGAGAGTTTTTGTCATGAAAAATGTATACCCTACCTTTTGATCTACAGTAATATACATGGGGGTGTTCACAAAGATCCTAAGTTGAACTTACATGTAACACTATGTTGGACTTAAACAGTATGGAAAGCCATTTGTAGCCTTGAAAATAAAATATACATTAAAATGCCAAAATGCAAGTATTTTAGACTTTCATAAATTTTACATGAAGAACATGAAATCTCCTTGACAATAGAAACATATTAGTAATTTGAAACAACATTGTATGACTTTTAAAAGGACTTTTACAATTTTGTTTTCAAAGAAACTTAACAGCTTTCCATACTTTTTAAGTCCAACTTAGAGATAAGTTCATCTTTGTGAAACACCCCCCATGGCCATTCAGCAGCATTCAAAGGCATGGAACAAGCTTGTTTTCATGTTCATCTGCATAAAATTACGACTCTAAACTTTGTTATGCATTGAACTCTACCAAATTTATGGGGTTCGTTTATATGATTTTTGAGGGCCCAGGGGCACTCTGCAGACTTGCTTTTTTGATGGCTAATTTGAATATGACTTGCGATAATACCATCATGAATGTTCTCTTTATCACTTTTAATAGCAAGAACTATGTTTACATATTAATGTCCCAATTCTGCATTTGTTTTGCATGGAATTCCTACATGTTGGTCTTATAATGCCTTTTTGATAAGTAATAAGACCTTGTATGACAAACACTAGAAGTTATTCATTACTGTAAGTGTCCAAACTTTGGCTAGTACACTAATACTGAGAATTTTACATTGCACATATTACACTGTTTTATTTAGTATTTTGGGACAAGGACAAATTATTATAATTAAAGGGTACCACCACCCAAAAATAATATTCTTATTATAGAAAGGTACCATCTTAATATTCCATTCCTTCAACAAGTTCACAAAAATATGTTTTCAGAAAAAAATATATAATTGGAAAACGCATCACCATTCTCAACCATGCGTTCATGCGGTCTGAATTGCGTAGACTACAATGCGTGCAGAGCCAGAGCGCACTGTGCAGAGCGAATGAATCATCCGGGAATCTATTGACGTACGCGTGAAAGCATTGGCGCACTCGCAAATGCTTGGCCCGTATGGAACCAGGAAATAGCAGTGGTTCTGTAAGTGGTGGAAATTAATTGCTTTGTTTTATGAATTACACAACCCTTTGCAAAATGTTGGGTATCTATTTGATATCACAAAATGGTACCAAAACATATAATAATGTGTTGTCCTTTGCCTGGTGGTCCCCTTTAATTCGATTTTTGTCTTACACATGATACACTTGGGAATTTCAATACAAGCCAACAACATGGCCCATATTTACTAAACCCCAATAGCTTAGTTTTATGCTCAGTCTATTTAGGATATTAAAGGGATAGTTGAGTTTTGGTATAAAAAGAGAGTACAGTTTTGGTCAAACTGAATTTTAGTAACCAAAACCTGCACCATTACATTACAAACTAATAGTTATAACCCCACCATGCTTGAAAGGAATAATAAACAAATACAAATGACTCAAGTAAAAAGCCTATTATCATTCAAAAAGAGCTGTTAAAACTCAAGATGGCGCTCTCTAAAAACTCATTGGTTTCAACCATTTAAAATAAAATATTGCACATGTGAATTTTTGTTGAAATAGTAATTAGATGAGATAATCAACAGCTATTTAAAAACCTATTTGGTACATTTCTTTAAAGAGAGGAAGCATTTAAAAAAAAATAGTAACGGCTGGTTCAAAATTATCGAATATTTGTGGGGCCCCACAATTATAATAAATGGTTATGTTTATGGATATTTCAGCCATTTCTGAACCGATTTTGATCAAATAAAATGTATTCTATCATTAAAAGTGTATGCTCTTTTAAATTTGACACTTGGTTTTTCATTAACTCACAAACAAAATATTTTGTGTAGTGCCCTCTTTACCAAAACTCAACTATCCCTTTAATGCTAGAGCAATGAATAGTATTCTTAGTCTCCGACTAAAACCTTTATACTAGTTGGCACCTCTCATTGCATAAACTCAATATTTCATGTTTCTATATAATTATTTAACAAATGAAAACAATGCCAACATATTCAGTAGTAAATATATACATTCTTTCTTCAAGTTTAAATTTTCACCAATATTTGCAAATTTACACACTAAACAAATCTAATTTTAAGTTATTGCACAGCACTCACGCAAACAAGAATAACCCTCCGAGTGCCAAACTCAAATGCAAGAATCCATTTGATCTATTCTTTTTTTTTACCAGAGGGAAGTTGCACAAAGATCCCAAGTCAAACCTAGAACTACATCTAAGTTGGACTTAAAAATAATGGAAAACCATAATTTTCTTTGAAATGTTTTTAAATTAGTTCTTTTAAACAGGCCTACAATTTTGATAAAAGTCATTAACATTTTCTTTTATCAAAAGAGACTTCAAGTTATTGATGTAAAATTTTGTGGAAAGGTTCAAATATTTGCATTTGTGCTCTAGAATACATATTATGTTTAATTCTGAAGCTACAAATGGCTTTCCAAAATGTTGAAGTCCAACTAATTAAGTTAAGTTAAGTTCGACTTGGGATCTTTGTGAAACACCCCCCCCCCCCCCAGTTTACATGAACATGCACTTGATTCCCCATTAACCCAAGTGAACAGAAGCTTGGTCAAAAGTCAAGAGCCTCTATGTGACCGGCTATAGCAAAACCCGGCACTTGTCAGTAATTCATGTTTTAAAGAAATGGGCATTTTAAGCTCACACAATGTGTGTACAAGACCTATGATTGTAAAATTGAAACAATCATATCTTTGCTAATTATTGACCAATTAGTTAGAACAAAGCATCACATGAAAGCTTGTGATGAGGCCTTTCTAATGGTGTGACAATCTACATTTTGATTTTTACTGACAAGTGCCAGGTTTGGCTATAGCCGGTCACATATACTAAATTCACCACTTGCAATAAAGAACAAATAAACATATCTAATTTCATGAGTATTGTGACCAGAGTCCACCATGGCACTCAGAGGGTTTATTTCTCATTTTGCGTTTGACTTCCCTTAATGATTGAATACGAGATGATAAGAGTGTGTCTTGGCACTTGGGGAGTTACAATGGCGCGTCCCAATGTTTAATGAATGGCGCATATCTTGGAGTCTTTGTTTCTGCATTACAGAATAGAAATGGGTCAAGAAGACAAAAAAAAGAGAAGATTGATGTACCCTCATTGATTTCAGTCAGACTTGCTAATTAAAACATTCAAAAGTAACTTCAATAAACAGCCTTTATATATATACTGAGGGTGGCCTAGAGTGTGACTTTGCAGATATTGGTAAAAATCAACTTGAATAAGGCATATTTTTTTAAGTGAGGCCTTCTAGCAATTTTATCATGATTATTAATGCTCACCATTTCATGGTTCTGGATTAATACATTTTACTACTTTCATACTGCTGTAGACAGGTTCCATAACATTGTTTTTCTCGGCAAGGGATCACTTTTGGCGAGCACAATAGGAATGTTGGCTACTATAGACAGGTGGCTGCTAAGAGAGGTTTGATCGCATATTACTTAAAGGGATCTAGTAACATTGTCCAAATCCACAAATATTACTTAGAACTCCAGGGGGGTGTTTCACAAAGATCCTAAGTTGAACTTAACTCTAAGTTGGACTTATCTATTATGGAAAGCCATGTGTAGCCTTAGAATAAAATATATTCAAAACCAAGAATGCAAGTATTTTAGACTGTCATAAATTTAACTTCAAAAACATGGAATCTCCTTGATAATAGAAAATATTAATGATTTAAATCAACATTTTATGCCTTTGAAAAAGGACTTTTAAAACAATTTTTCAAAGAAACTAATGGCTCTCCATACTTTTTAAGTCCAACTTAGAGATAAGTTCAACTTAGGATCTTTGTGAAACACCCCCCTGTGGTTCTCTCATACCTTGTTGTATTACCAATAGAAGCATGGAAAAGCTTTCATTTTTTGGAACTTCCATTTTCCTTAAAAAGATATTTACAATTTGAAGTGTTCTGATTCTTAATTATACACTGGAAAGTTTATAAGTTCTGTGTACAAAGCCATGCAGTGCAATGAGTAAGCGAATATCACTTTGCACTTTCGCTCATTACATATAATATCCATTAAACATGAAATTATCACACATTACTCAGTGGACATATCAGATAGTACACATTTTATCAACCATTCATCACTTTTTACACATGTCAACAAAGTTGCTAAATCCCTTTAAGTTTCTAACAATAAGACCCCCACAATGTATTGAACAGAAAATGTTCTTACCTGTGAGAAGATCCAGATGATGAACTTGCTGCAGCTGATGAGTTTGATGATGATGATGAAGCTTTCTGAAAAGTCAGAAGGGGAAAAAAATAAATCAGAGCAGGCAAGCTCTACGGTGATTGAAATGTATCTCAGAAGTCAAACAAATTAGAATGTTCCTTTTTCCTGAATGATTTGTCTAAAATCTGGGCTGACATGGCGGAAGCACCTACCACCACCACCATTAGTACACCTTTGATGATGATGATGATGACGACGACGATGATGATGATGATGACGACGATGATGATAATGATGATGATTATGATGAGGATGATGATTTATTTCTCTCATACTTACCACTGTTTTCTTGTGCACACTGTCTATGATGAGCCACTTCTCTTTGATGAAGTCCTCCTTTATGCCGGTCAGCGGGTGATGGATGCGAACTTTGACCTCGATCTTCCCTCCGATCTCCTTTCTACCATCCATGAGCTGAAGAAGAAGGGAAGAGAGATTAACTCTTGATTCATATTTTCTCAACTGTGACTTTTTTTTTTTTTTTTACCCGGCATACATGTACATCAACTTGCAGGAAAATACAGTACATCATGGGTCTGTTTCATATAAATGTTGTCAATTAGGGTAAAGGTCTAACGTATCATGTCCAAAGCCATACAGCATGAAGTATTTAAGCTGTATTACAATTATTGGACATTACAATATGAAAAGTTTAATGAAACCCCTGAGTTTGACAAACTCACTAAAATTCACGAGATGGCAATGCAATAACTAATGAATAGATTTGCAAGGAAGTGCATTAATTTTCATAAAATCCAAATACACTCAGTCTACTGGCATCTATGCATTACATTTAGAAAATGTTCTGGAAAAAGATGTACATTGTAATTTTCAATTTCAATGTTTATTTTATTTTATTTTGTCTAACACTAGACATTCTCTTTGTATGCATGCATCGACATGATACAATTTAAACAATAATGCATTATAACACTAGACATTCTCTTTGCATGCATGCATCGACATGATACAATTTAAACAATAATACATTATTAGCAATACAATAGAAAATGTTGAAATTAATACAGCATAGGAGATGACTTACTGGCAACGATTCATGGAGTTCACATTTGCTGTCCAGTTCGGCCAGTTTGAGACTGGCTGTACCAAGTGTCTTGTGCCCTCTCAACAGACCCCTGCAAATACAAGGAAAAACGAGTTGTGATAACTAGATTATTCATTCTTGTTTGAGATCCAAGTAACTTTTATAACTAAAACAAAGGTGGGTTAACGATGGGCAAATTGAAATGGATGGTATGAGAAAATTATGAATGTTTGTATGATAAAATAAAAGAACTCACTTGCTGTAAATGACTTCCAATTTGAGTGCCTTTCTCTTCATGGCTGAGTTGAAGGCTCTTGAGTTGCGGTTGATCTCAACCATGAAGCTGGAGTTATATTGGGGTTGGTCCGCTCCTTTCGCCCATCCAGTCTTGTGACTTTGAGATTCATCCTAAAGCAATGTCAAAACAGTAATAAGCATCAATGACATTCTTACTTTAAAATAAAATCTATTTTAAACTTTTGATCACAATACAAATATTTACCTCCGAAATTTTCGGCTGTCGTCTACAGCCTTCGTCAGCGATGTGACCCGACTTGACCTTTCGTGACGTAACGATCGATCAACGGGTCGTAGACATTCGGTAGCTTGTATCGCCCCCCGTCTCGGTTCAGTGAAAAAATAGATTTTATATTAACTACCAATACAGATGAACTTTCATAGTGACATTCTTACTTCTTAGAGATAGCGTACTGTCAATAGTAACAGAAGTTTAGAGACATTTTGAAAGCTAAATTTTGATTTTGATGTTGGCTGATGTTCACTTTTAGCTTGAGTTACATTGGAGTTAGTCTGCACCTTTGGCCCATCCAGTCTTGTAACTTTAAAATTAATTCTAAAACAATGACGAAAAAGAAGAAATAACATTATTTATTGATCAACATTTTCACAGATAGAGCAATGTCACTCTAAGAGGAAAGAAAAGAGATTTTGAAAGCTAATTTTGCTTTTGAAGGTCATTATACAGTGGTTGATAAAGCTGGAATTATATTGGGGATGGTGTTCAATTTCGCACACCCTAATTAGTGACTATGAGATTCATCCTAAAACAATAAGAAAAAAAGGAGCCAAAAAATCAATACACTTCAATAAAATCAATATGAATCAAATGTTTGAAGAGATAATGAACATAATAATAGTGGATACTTATATAGCGCACGTTCCGTCTTTCGACGCTCGCGGCGCTTTGGGAAAAGAGAAAAACGACTAAACAAACAAACATACATACATACAAAAACAAATTAGAGTATACCTATTTTTCAAATAAATAAGTTTTCAACCGAGTTTTAAAAGTATCCAAGGAAGGTGATTGGCGAATTTCAATGGGGAGATCGTTCCAATGTTTTGGGCCAAGGTATGAGAAGGAACGATCTCCCCATGAACGTTTTACTCTGGGTACTTGGAGGGATTGTGTGTTAGACGAGCGAAGACTACGTGAAGGTGCGTACATTGTGAGACTATTTTGTAAGTAGGCAGGGGCAGATGAATGAAGTGAATGATATACAAGTAATAATAAATAAAACATGTATAGAACTGTCATTTATATAATAAAAGAGTCATGATGAAGAAGGATTGTGAAAGCTAATTTTGCCTGCCAAGTCCTTTATCAAGTGACTGATTTCCACCTTACGCCAACCCCATCTGAAGACTTTTAAATTCATTCTAAAATAATTGTTTCGAGAGAGAAAAAGCAAGCATCAACAAAATGTTCCAGATAGAGCATAGTCAATATCAACAGAATTTAGAAGAAAAGTAGATGAGAGATTTTAAAAGGTAATTTTTGTAAAACTGGAGTTGTACTGGGGTTGGTTATAATATATGGCTGTTTATTTGTAATAAATGGTTGACTAATAATTATCAGTCTTATTTTTTATATCAAATATCAGAAAAGTACTCACCGAAGGATAAGGGAATTCCACTTTGATGTACGTATCGATATCCTTGGCATCTTTCTCTGAAAAGAAAAAAGGGGGGGAATATATATCTTCGGTACTAAACTACAATAAACAAACAAAATCCACTTCCTGAAGGGAAAAAAAAGTTCTTGTCAAACTTAATTTTAGTGGATAATACTTGTGTGTTTCATTTACATCTGAATAAGTATGATATTCTATTCAGACGGCTTGTGATTGCACCATCTAAGAAGGGAGGATTTGAGAGTTCTGAGCAAGACTTGGTATTCTGTCTTGGATAGTCCAAATGAGATCTGTTCGTATTCTTTATTGAGCTTGTAATTATATAAATAAGAACTACAGCGCCGGTATGTTTATAGTAAGGAGAGGATAGGTGGTAGGAGGGGCTTGACATTTTGAACGGGTTGACTGTCCGTCGACGATAATACAGAGGGTGGAGGCATACCTATTGGGGATTGGGAGTTTAATCTTCTTGCAAAAATCTGTCTCAAAGTCAGCTTACGTGGGGCACCTCTCTTACACGATATTTATGAACATCGCTTACCATTTGGGCAGTGTAGCTGCAGTCCCTGCACGACCACTATCTCTGCCTCAGTCTCCTTCACATCTGGGCATACTCTACATACAAAAGATAAACAAATTGATAATCAATCAAAAATTACTTTTTTGGGGTTATAACAGAAATTCTCAATTTATTTGCCCTTAGCAGTGGTCTGGGTTCTAATGACCTCCAGGAATTATATTTGAAAACTAGAAATGATTGTGTTGGCCAGCAACAAATTACAATTTACAACACACAAGTCTATATGCTGTTTAATTCTGGCCACCAAGCCACCCCGCATATATGTAATAGAAGTTTTCCATATGTACATGAAATGTATTTCACGTTACCTAACAGAAGGCAGTGTTCTTTGTTCGTAGTGGTGTCTGGGTATCGCCTCTCCCCTGCTCTGTTTGGCCATCAATACATCAAGGTCTTGCTGACACGACTCCTCATATTCTTGGAACCTTTTACAAAACAATCTCAAACTCTACAGAAGTTTGCCATAAAAAACAGAAGATTGCCATTTTATGCAATTGATTTCACGTTACCTGACAGAGGGCAGCGTTCTCTGTTCGTAGTGGTGTCTGGGTATTGCTTCTCCCCTGCTTTGCTTGGCTGTCAACACATCAAGGTCCTGCTGACACGACTCCTCATATTCTTGGAACCTTCACAGAACAAGAACAAGAAAGAAATATTACTGAATTATTAATTACAATCTCAACCCTTTCATCTATCTAGTAACATTATCAAAATCAACAAAAAGTCACTAAGAACTCTGGAAGTTCGCACATACATTCTCACTTCTATACTACTAAAAGAGGAGGTTGTGTCTGTTTGTTTGTCTGTCTGTCTGGCTATGCAAATCGCCATGCCTTGAGGTATGATCCTCACCTTACAGTACAGGTGATGATTGATACTACCTTTAGGGAGATAATGGTGAAAGGGTATCAAATTACATCAAACGGAGTGGATTTCTTTTTTGACGTTTTGAGCCCAAAAATGTCTTTTTCGGGGCGAATGTAGCCCCGGTAAATTCCATATAGCGGTGCATACACTATTAGTATGGTACGTGATGTACACATACCGTACCCGTTTGCCTATGTACAGTGTGTTGTGTGCATGCCGCAGTGTAGTAGCTTGTGCTTTGCTGCAGTGGAGAATCAGTGTGCCTGCCAGGCACAGGTCCTCTAGTATGATTAAAATGTTTAAATTTGAAAGTCTCACTGGGAGCATATTTTTAAAATATTAAAAAAATTCTCACTGGGAGCGTTTGAACTGTGTACAAAGTTATGGCAATGAGTTAGCAAACAACTTTTCATTTTCCCTAATTTCTCAGTCATAAAACATTCTTTCAACATGGAATTCTCACACGCCACTCAGTTGACATATTGAATATAGAAATACACATTTGTATCAACCCTTTGTTATTTTTTAAATATGTCAACATAGTTACTAGATTCCTTTAATAATGAAACAAAATGTAGGATATTGCTATGTGTACGTTTCATATGCAATGCATATTGACACATAATAGGTTTACTATTTTCATGGTAGAGTAAAGGTCAATAATTTTTGGATTGATTTCCTTAGAAGCTATTAAACTTTTGTCAATACTCATAGATAGTAGTCTCACCTTTTAACTGATTTGACATTTCCAAGCTTTTCGTAGACAGATGCATTAGCTTTACAGATCTGAAATGAAAGAGCAATATAATTATTAAAATATGGATTGTTAAAATGTTGACAAAATATATGGAATATAGTATGGACAGACAGATATTAAAACATGTAGTATGTCCCTAAAACTTTAAGGGAAAAGGTTTATAACTACATATTTTAATATTAAAATGTGGCCAAAATCTATGGAACATAGAATTATGTCCCTAAAAGTGTAAGGGAAAATGTTTAAAAATATGCGTAATAGTAAAACATTAGAGATGTTGATCACTAATAAACAAACAGATAAACAAACAAACAAACATACAGACGAACAAACTCACCTCTATTTGTTTGTTGAGTGTGCTGATAAGCCTTTGATAGACATCTTTTGAGTCAGATCCCGCTAACATTTCAAAGTCCTCCACAGGTTCTGGTGACGTTGGGGGTGAGACTACCTCATTCTCTTCACATTGTCCTTGCGTGGGAAGCTTAGGTATCTGAAAAAGTGTAATAAATAATAGAACATTAGCAACATTTAAAGCTTAAGTATCAAAAACCTTTTAAAAAAACAAATAAAAATAACATCAATAACATCATGAAAAAGTGAAATAAATAAAAGAACATCAACAACATTTGAAGCTTAAGTATCAAAAACATTGAGAACAAATATTAAAATAACATTAACAACTTTTTTAATTGTCGGAAGCTTAGCTGAACCCGGTGGGCTATGCACAATGTCTAAGGGGATTTCAGAATCTCAAAGGACACAGGTTAAAGCATAGTAATGACTGTAAAATAGCAACCCCTAGGTAAAAATCATTTTTCTTGCCTGACCTTGTTTAGAATTACCTGCGACAATAGATATAGTTAGGCAGCTAAGGGCCTGATATCATAACAATTGTGCACAAAATGAAAAAAGCATGAAATTGTCACAGTAAATTCTTATCATCATAACGTTTAATTTTTGCCGTGGAAGTTTCTTAATTATGACCTTGAGGGGCGGGAGAGGGTCTTGAAAAAAGGGGGTTCAAAATGAATTTTTACATCATTTCATTGGTACATATCATGACTTAGCACTTTTATTGACATGATTATGGGATAAAAGTGACCTGAGAGAATCATAATGTCCACCATTATAATAATATATGTGCCTCAGTCTTTCAGTTTGGGTGTAAAGTCGCAATGGGGGTTTAGTACATAGAGCACCAAAATCATAAAAAATTGTCTTTGGCTGAAAATTTCAACTTTACGGAATTTGATACTTACATGTGTCATCTACATTCTCTGAAAATTTCATGTCCTAATTCGATTGTTTTATACCGAAAATAATGATTTTTCTGAGCAACCTTCAATTCGGTTTCGGCCTGAAACTCGGTTTATCATCGCTGGCTGTTCATGATCGATCGTTTGTGCACTGATTGAGCGGCACCCGACCGCTGTTATTGTGAGCGGTGTGCGAGCTAGCTGAGCCGGAGCGGAAAGCACTGTGATTGGTCAGACTGACCTGAATAGAGTTGTACTGGGTATGTACGTTGTGTTCATTTCCGGATAGCGTGCGCGACCCTACTGTATAATACCGCATTGAATCGCGCCTTGTTATGTAAATTCTGTAGCTAGCTTTTCCTCGCATTATCAAAGCGCATCGTGTGCAGCCTACCGCATCCTACTGTATTGAATCGCGCTGTGCGGCTTACCGGTACCGGTACCTACCCTATTGAATGACATGGTACTGCGTGCATGCAAAATACGCCTCCCCGGTGCGAAGTTCATTGTGTATAGTTCAATGTTGCGGTAACGATCGGGCAGGATGAATGAGCAGGTGGGTCGATATCGCCCGACCAGTGAGGACTGAAGTTACTGCTCTATTGTACCATTCATTGTGATCGAGGGGGTCATGCCAGCTAGCCCGCCGGGTTAACTTGCATGCAATTGTACAAAACTGGAGCGGCTTTGTACAAATTTAACTGTACTGGCAGAACCAAACTTTGTACCTTCTACCTCTAAAATTGGAATATCTCCACTAATATTGAAGCTAATAAGTTAATTTAAGCACCATTATTTTTCTCACTTTACAAGCTTTCCAATGATATTAAGTTTGTTGAGGTTCCTTCAACAAATCCAAAAGTCACCGAACTCCCTACCAATGAAAAATGAATTATCTGGGCACTGTTGAGTGTTGGACTTGCAGAAAGAGAAGACTTAAAAAAGAGAGAATTTATTCATTGTAAATGCGCACATATTCCGACTTGGCCAACAATAAATTGCATCTCTTTCTGAAAACTGGCACAACACATTTGAATCGGATCATCAGTTTCAGACATCGAATCAGCAGAATTTGCAACATTTTCTTGACCCGTCTACTTGTGAAGATTTCTTTGGATGTCTTTTTACTGCCATAAATAAGGGGGCATACATTCATGACATTAGATCAGTAAATGATAATAGTCTGCATGCAGTAAATGAGTAAGCGCTTAAGTTTGGCATGTCTTGTATCACTTGTCTACCGTGGACGTGGGCCAGCAGTCACGCCAGTAACTGGTGTAAACTGCAGCAGCATACAATGCAGTGTGCACGCCGTGCGTGAACATGCGTGGGCCGTGCATGTGGCGTGCAATGCCAATGCACGCAAGATTCGTGAATTCACTTCATACAAAGCGCAGTATTTGACTGACTACTTCTCATACACGCATTATCAAAATCATTATTGTGCAATAACATATTACTCTGCACTATCAATCGATTTCATCATCTAAATTAAAGATCATAAAATTATTCAGAACCCATTCAATTCCCACATTTTAATTCATAAAAACGAAGCACCAACCTGGTCGGCCATGTTGATTTAGGCAAAAGAGACCGACTAACGTTGTCCTAGTTTTGTCGTAGAGGGCCAGGGCCGATATATCGCTATTTGATTCAATCAGAGCTGCTCATTCTATTATTACTCGCGAAAGGGCCGCCTTCGGCGGCCCTTTCGCTTTGCGTGAGCGATATAAGGTGTTGAAAGGACGTAGAGTTGACACAATGGTGGATTGGAAAAAGAAAACAAAAGAAGTTGGTGAATGTGATCCTAAACAGAATTATAGCACGTGTGCACACAATACATGTACAATAATAAATGTGTAAGAGTTTGATGTTAAAGTGTATTTTGAAGAGGTTGTTTATCAGTCTATACTAAAAGTAGCGCATTTACCCCCCCCCCCCCCCCCCCCCAAAACAAAAAGGAATAAAATATTGAAAATATATCATGTATTTGTTTTGCATTTTGGTGTTTTTTTTAAATTCAAATTTGCCTAAAAGAAAAATTATTTAAATGAGCCAATCTGATTGAAGGTGGTAACACTACATTCACACAATTGTAAACAATAAACAAAAAATAACTACCCCCTAAAGAACTGCTCATAATTTCATAACTCTTAAATGTAGAGACGATGTCATCTTACCACAATATTGGTACATTTGTTATGTACATTTTGTGTGAAAATCAGAGATATTCATCAATGTATGGCTGAATGAACACAGATTAAAGACAAAATGGCCCAATTCAAAAGTCACAAGACATTGTGCGTGCCTGTACATTGTTGTGAAAGCATTGATTATGGTTTATGAAACAATGCTGTTTGATATTCCATCCATTTTTATTTTTGAATGGCACATGTGTTTATAGCTGCGCTCATCTGGACTGTGGTAAGTACCAAGGGCGTCGATTTCTTCTCGCCATTGGGGGGGGGGGGGGATGATTCGTCATTTTGATCATCTCTGACGAGGGAGCGAAGCGACAACCCAGCAGCGTCCCCGGGTTTTTATGGCTGGGGGGGGGGGGGGGGGGGGAGGGTTAGGGGGCCCCAAAGCTTTTGAATTCAGCTGTTTAGAAATTGGAAGATGTACATTGCAAGCATTATGTTATGAGCTGGGCTATGTCCAATATGAACTTTATCCTGATAGATACATATTTGCAAGCATTTTGATGGAACCCTGAATAGCATCAGTCATGGGATATCCATATTGGGAAGCTTATTGGGGTCCAGGGGGCATTATCAAAAAGTGGTTTAAAGAAGACTATAGTAACAACTTCCATTCATGAGAGGGGGCAATCCTTCTTAATTCTAATGTTATCATATATTTTTGAACCCCAAATATTGGGGGGGGGGGGGGGGGGATGATAATACAGGCCATCCCCCCACCTGAAATATTGGGGGGATATATCCCCCCTCCCCCATCCCCCCGTGATCGACGCCCCTAGTAAGTACCTTATTCAAAATTAATTGTACAATTGTAAATAGAATGATAATATGAGTATGACATTGTCATTGACAGTGTCAGATGTGTTTAAAAGACTTGGAGACATTATTTATTGGCTAGCCTCCCTATCCTAGCACCATTATAATTATATGAGCCATATTACCATTTTGCTAACACTAACAGTGGTCAGAGTCCAAATAGTTAAATAGGACCAAAACAAATTATAATAGCGTTTTTATTGCATGATTAGTCTATGACAACCTGTACAACAAAATGTGTAGAGGTCTGTAGTGTAGCTAGACAGTCAAGATGAAGGTCAAAGGTCAATTAACGTGACTGTCTTCATTATTTATAAATTATTTATAGAATTATACCACACAATTTTTTCCAAATGCCCACTTTGGACTCTGACCACTGTTAGTGTTAGCAAAATGGTAATGGCTCATATAATTGTAATTGGGCTAGGATAGGGAGGCTAGCCAATAAATAATGTCTCCAAGTCTTTACACGTCTGACACTGCACTGTCAATGACAATGACAATATCATACTCATAATAATTATATTGACAATTGTACAATTAATTTTGAATAAGGTACTTACCGGAGTCCAGATGAGCGCAGAATAGGAGTAGACCAAACATGCATAATGATAGCTTGAACCCCCCTCTCTGCAGCAAATAATCAACAAATTGCAATTTGGACAAGACTTCTGGTGAATGCGAGAGGCCATCGCTTGTTATTGCATGCATGTATGTAACCTAACCAGGGGGGGTAAACTCAGCCGCCATGATGGTTAGGTATGTATGCGATTAGAAGCAGTTTAGCTACGTCACAAAACGTCATCACAAGTATGACAGGCTGTGTATTTCGAAATTGATCTGGAATTTAATAATAAAATACATCCCATTGAGCGGTGAAATATTCACCACCTCTTTATCTAGCGTAATCAATTTGTGTTGCCCTTTCCTACCCCATTAATAAGAGCACTTTTTTTAGTTACATTTTGTGTTAAATACTGTTTATGATTGCTCAATATTTGCAGAAGAGTCGCTCTTCATACACGGATCACTGTCTCAGCCAAGGGCAAAAATTGTTTACAAATTCATCGCGCGCAAAATCACAAATATACGCGCTAATGACATCTTTGCCATAGAAAATGTACAGTGTGAGTGCGCTTGGTAAAGTGCGCGCCTTACGCACATTCTTATTGTTTCGTCATATTATTTCCCCACAATGCAGTTTTGTGACGAACTTCCTCCGTTCAATACTGCTCGTAAACAAGACCGTCAGCCCGCCATTGTTTCATGTACAAAGTGTATGGGGTACGGTACCTACGGGCAATACAGTTTACCTTCTAGTTCTACAACGGCAGTGTTGGAGTCATACTTCTATGAACCTAACCAGGCGCCGTACGTAGTACGGACGGCGCTGATCACAGTTAGCATGTATGTTGCAATTGCACGTACGCCAGGGTACGCGTACTGTGCATGCATATCGCGGCCGGAATATGGCATAGCGCTAGCATGCATGCAATATCCGTTGCCATGCCAGAGCCATCCTCTTTCAGGAACTATTTTGAGTTTTTATATTTCATTTCGAGATTTCAAACAACTTATTTAAAAAATCGAAAACCTTTAGAATGATCTGCAGTCAGAACGAATGACACGTGGAATTTTTTCAGCCCGAGGCGTGCAACACCCTAAAAGTTTATTAACATCAAAGGATTTCCTTACTCAAATTATAATATAATAATGTTAACAGTAAACTGCGCATGCGTTATATTGTTTTTTTTTATAACGCTTTTTTCACGATCGATTGTGAAAACGAACGGTCAAACCGAGAATTTGTTCAACCGCTCGCTCGCTCTGTGAGGATGCTTTTCTGAATGGATGCGAAACTTTAGAAGCGATTTTCTCTGTTGTTTGACAAATAGCTGAGCTCTGGTCCGCGTTATTAAATTGGGTTTTTCTTTCCTTCATGACAATTATATGTAGCAAGTTATATATCATTTTAAAGCTGAAATCCCAAAAAATCCCAAAAATCTCAATTTTGATATTGCCGATGAATTACCCGAAGTGACAGAGGGGGACACATATGTTTATTTTAGGGGGGTAAATGGGAGGGGGTAGGGTGGGACCCCTCCTCACCTTTTTTCATCTGTCGAAAGTTTCACTTGCGTTTTTGTTTGCATATATTAACATAAAAGTGTAATATGATGTTGAACATTTCATTGCAAGGGTTGGGTAATTGGAGGGGGGAAGTGGGTGTAATGGAGAAAAGGGGAACTCCCCTCCCCCCCCCCCCCCCCTTTCGCCCTAAATGTTCTCTCTTTTTGTTATAAGTGCACTCATTTTTTATAGATTAGCGTATGATGACTGTACATGTCATGGCAGGGTTGGGTAAAGTAGGGGGTAGGGGGGGGGGGGATGGAGAATAGGGGGAATACTACCCTCCCCCTCGGATGTTCCTCTTTAGTTTAAAGTTGTGCTCATGTTTGTGTGTGTTTGACTATTTAAGTGATGTGATTTTGTAAATATGTTGGCTTTGATTCTGTATCGGGGGAGGGGAGGGGGGGGGGGGGGGAGGGGGGAGGGAATCTACCTCCCCCATACTTTTCTCCATTCGCCAAAATTTGACTTGAATATTTGTAATTTTGTCTTGTTTTGTTTACCTTGCAGGAGCGGGGGAAAAAGGGTATATAGAATTAACTGCCCATACTTTGCTCCAGGTAGGCCTTGGTAGTTCCAAAATTGTTCAACATATTGTAATTTTACAACAATAATGGGTGGACAATTTGGGGGCTGGAGTAGTGAAATGGTGAGGTGTTTTTTGCGTAAGTATTTCGCATTTCTACTTACAATATTTATGCTCTAGTTAGGTAACTATGTTGCACTTATCATCACTTTTTTCATAATATCCACAGGGTATTAGTTCATTAAAATTATCTGAAGCTTCTGTAAATAAGGTCCACCCTAGTCATCCCTCGATCCCCATCTTGTCGGGCTATACGTGCATATTCATATTCAGCAGTTAACATGCTTTTATTAAATTTACTTTATAGGCGCGTACCTATATTGTTTTACATAACTTATTTCTAACAATTTAAGATTATTTTAAAAAGGCTAGAACACTGCAGAACATTTCTCCAACAAAATCAGACCTTGAACAACATCTGCAAAGTCATGTGAAACAATAGGTACGCCAAGTAAACTTGCACATAATATAGCCCGGCAAGATGTGGATCGAGGGGTGAGGAATAGGGTGGACCTTATTTACAGAAGCTTCAGAAAATGTTGATCAATGAACTATGATTAAGTAAAAAGCAGTTATCATTCAAAAAGAGCCATTAATACACAAAAGGGCGCTCTCTAAACACTGATCAGTTTCAACCATTACAAATAAAATGTTGTGCATGTGATGTTTTGTTGAAATAGTGATTAGATAAAGAGATATTCAACAACTATTTAAAAACCTTTTTGTACATTTTTGAGATTGTAATGTTATAGCGCAGGTTTTTGTAACTAAAAGTCTGTTTTGGATATGAACTAAGATCGATTAGTATACATCACAATTTGAACTTTTTTTCATCATCTGAACAATTCCCGCCAACTGTTTGACGTATTGATAAGGTGTCTATCCATCCAAAACATTATGGGGGTATTACTGGTGTAGACTTTTCTATACACAAATGAAGCGATTGTCAAAAGAGCATTATACGATAGGCGCCAGTATGGCGAATGAAGCAGTACTAGTTCAATGATTCAATTATATCGAACCAGGTGGTACCTTTTTACTCCATTGTTCATGACAACAAAAGATCATGAGACAAACACAAATAACATTCTGTTCTGAATAGAAGTTATTACATTACGTTTCGGTTGAAATGTAATAAGCCAAACATATTACTTATGGTAGTGCGTTAGGTATGATTGATAATGCCGAGAGCGAGTTGAATCTTTCCACCTTTTGTTTGCCAAGTATTATTATTATCGGCAAGTACAAAGTCATGATTCAAAAAAGAGATCATCAACAGATATATAAAAAAAAACATCTTTAGTATATTTTTGAAAAATAGTTTGGGAGTTATATACTTCTTTAGTAAACTCATCGAATACATGTGGGTCTCACATGTATTCCACAAATTAACTTTTTATCAAAGCGCCCTCAAAACCATCACCAAACTACATCCCTTTAACACAAACAACATTCATATATCTCATATAATCATAATGTCCACCATTATAATAATATATGTTTATTTTGGGGGGTAAATGGGAAGGGGTAGGGTGGGACCCCCTCCTCACTTGTTTTCATCTGTCGAAAGTTTCACTTGCGTTTCTGTTTGCATATATTAACATAAAAGTGTAATATGATGTTGAACATTTCATTGCAGGGCTTGGGTAATTGGAGGGGGGAAGTGGGTGTAATGGAGAAAAGGGGGAACTTCCCCCCCCCCTTCGCCCTAAATGTTCTCACTTTTTGTTATAAGTGCACTCATTTTTATAGATTAGCGTATGATGACTGTACATGTCATGGCAGGGTTGGGTAAAGTAGGGGGGTAGGGGGTGGGTGGAGCATAGGGGGAATACTGCCCCCCCCCCTCAGATGTTCCTCTTTAGTTTAAAGTTGTGCTCATGTTTGTGTGTGTTTGACTATGATGTGATTTTGTAAATCTGTTGGCTTTGATTCTGTATCGGGGGAGGGGGGGGGGGGGGGGGGGGGCTGGGGGAGGGTGGGAGGGAATCTACCTCCCCCATACTTTTCTCCATTCGCCAAAAGTTGACTTGAATATTTGTCATTTTTTCTTGTTTTGTTTACCTTGCAGGAGCGGGGAAAAAAGGGTCCCCCGCTTATCTATCTAAAGCCAAGAGATTTACAAAATCACACACACACACACACAAAAATTAGCATCTTTAAACAAAAAAGGAACATCTGAGGGGGGGGGGGGTAGTATTCCCCCTATTCTCTAACCACCCTAAGCCCCCCCCCCCCCCCCTTTTTTTTACCATACCCTGCCATGACATGTTCACAGTCATCATAAGCTAATATATAAAAACACAATTTGTTTTGCTTTTTTTAATGAGTGCACTTTTAACAAAAAGTGAAAAAATTGAGGGGGGAGGGGGGAAGAGGGGGGTGGAGAGGGGGGGGGGGGGGGAGGTCTCCCTTCCCCCCTCAAATTACCCAACCCCTGCCATGAAATGCATAACATCATAGTACACGTTTATATTGATGCACACAGAAACGCAAGTGAAACTTTCGACAGAGGAGAATAGTGAGGAGGGGGTTCTAACCCACCCCTCATATTTACCCCCAAAATAATCATATATTAATATAATGGTGGACATTATGATTCTCTCGGTTCACTTTTATCCCATAATCATGTCAATAAAAGCGCTATGTCATGTTAAGTACCAATGAAATGATGTAAAAATTCACTTTGCACCCCCTTTTTTTCAAGGCCCTCTCCCGCCCCTCAAGGTCATAATTAAGAAAATTCCATGGCAAAAATTAAACGTTATGATGATAAGAATTTACTGTGAAAATTTCATGCTTTTTTCATTTTGTGCACAATTCTTACCCTTAGCCGCCTAACTAATAGCTTGATAGTCCTCACTGGTATTACTAATAATAATGATAATAATACACAGTTTTTATATAGCGCATAACACACTGAAATGCACGTCCCTATGCACGTTTAAATATATTGATTGCACTTTGAAAGATAGGAGGGCGAGTTTGAGCTATATTTAACATTTTGTCATGTACATAACCGTCCACAATTATAACCATTAAAAATTATTTTGCAAGTATACATCACTTATAATTAGCTAACATGAAAAGGGGATCAATGACATACACAATCACCACAGAAATATGTTCTATCCATTGAAATGTGGAGATATGATCATTTTAATAATAATACACAGCTTTTGTATAGCGCATTTCACATTGCAATGCTTGTCCCTATGCACTTTATTTTTACCCCAGTCATTACTGGAAACCCGCACAATTAGCTTGGGCACCATCTCAACTCCCCGGGGAGCATACTAGCCAAGAGCAGCCATATCATAGCACTCAGGCTAGTTAACACCCGACCAGGTACCCATTTATACTCCTGGGTAGAGAGGAGCAATATGGATTCAATGTCTTCCAGAAGGACATAAATGACATCGATGAGGTTTGAACTCATGACCTCCAGATTTGAAGTCAACCGACCATCCAATCGTGCCACACCTCTCCATCAGCGGTGAGCGTTGACATAAAGGACCAATAGCTTGGGCCTGCCCACACATAGCTACATTACAATAGTATTGTGAATGCAAAAAATAAAATAAAAATTGATAATAATTACCAACTCTGTTGGTTTGAAGACCGCAAAATGTAGAAAAAAACTATTATTTCCAGTCCGTTTTCCGTAGTGATGCTTCCTAAATTCACGGCGTTAAACTGTTGAACGGAAATTGGATATTGCGCAATAGTACGATGTACAAATGGCCGGTATGCTCATCTACAGCATATTAACGTAAATTGCGTGTAAATGGTACAGCTGACTGAACTGGACCATGTACTTTAGTAGATAAGGGCCTGCCCAGGAATGGACTGCCCATAGTAGTATTTTACAGAGGATAAAAAGCATGCTGTACTCACTGATTCAATGTTTACTGGCAGACCACTCTCTGCTGCTGAAAGCATGAGTTCAATCTCCTAAAAAAGGAAGGAGAAGAGGAGAAGTTGGTGACGTCAAAGTTCAACAATTTGAAAATTGAGATTAATAATGATTCGCATACAAGTTGCTTCACAGTATTCTGTAGAATAATGAACATGGTTTTCGTTTTAAGAATACACAATGTCTACGACTTATTTTGTACAGTTTTCAAAACCCTTTAATTTGCATCGCTACAAAATTTGAAATCCGAGTTTGTGTACCAAAATTTGTGTAGGTAATAAAATTTGACATGGATTTTTACTTATTTTCACTAGGTAAACATGTTCTGTTTTTATTAAAATACCACACGTCTTGAAAAAGAATCTTACAAAGATGTTGGTATATTATTGAAGTCTCAAATATCACTTTCAGAAAAACTTTATGAAGTGATTATTATAAATTTATTTAACAAACTTTTCTTTTAATAAAAAATCCCAGTAGGCAACCTCAGTTGAAAACTTCTTTACAGGTATACAAATACAAAAACAAGTATAATCGACATGATGAATAAGCTACACCTTCTTTAATGACATAATGTACCTTAGCTATTTTGAGTAGTCTCTTAGCTTCGTACATGTCCCCTTTCTTCTTAGCCACCAAGGCGAGTCTCTTGTACTGCATGATTCTGTCCTTTAGTAGGGAAATGTTCCTCTGGTACATGCTTTCTTTGGCTTAAAAAAAGAGAATGAAAGAATCATAATTAAATTTAACAGATATATTTTCATGTTTTTACAGCATACTTGCCAACATTTGAATTTTGGAAAGAGGGACGAAATTGGCCGGGGGTCCAAAGTCGCAGCATAATTGCACAAGTGTGCGGGAAGTGCACATTGCAAGCACAAAGTCCATTGCGACAGGGGTCCAGGCCTTGACGTTTTTGAGTATTAAATGCATTCTCGACCCATTTTTCATAATTCTTCCAAAATTACTAGGTAAGATTTGGTCAGATTTACGTTTAAATGTTGTCTCTATACATTTAATAAAGTAAGGTAAAGTAAAAAAAAAAAAAAAAAAAAAAAAAAAAATTTATATATTTTTTTTAATTTAATTTTTTATTTTTTTAACTTAAAAATCGGGACGTCCCGATTTTACACTTCTAAAAAATTTAAAAAACGGGACAATTCCGATAAAAACGGGACAGTTGGCAAGTATGTTACAGCAAGAGCCAATTTCAAAATTGCAAAAATATGTCCGTATGTACTGTATGGCTTTGTTACTCTGATAAATGCTTTTTGTGAATAAAAAGAAACAAAAGAGAGAATATTAGCAAAAAATTGAATTTGTCTATTGAAACTGGATTATTACTATCGATTGCATTATTTTGTCCTTTAACATTCCTGTATTATGCATTTTCAACTCAAAGAATCAAAGAGAGTATTTATAAAAAAAATCCTGTTACTTTATTAATTGAAACACTCTGAATAACTAAGACATTTCATTTTGTACGAATCAAATTCCTGCTAAGTACCCATTTACTACACCTGGGTTGAGAGCAGCAAAAGTGGCTAAAGTGCTTTGTTGAGGGACACATGTGCTGCGGTCGGGAATCAAAACTTACAACCTTTGAATTGAAAGACGAACGTCCAAACCAACATACTATGTTACTTCCACAATAATTGTCTCTTACCTGACATCTGCCTAGCTGGAGGAGGCGGTCGCCCTGGCTGGACGCTTCCTTGTTGACCCGCTCTGCTGACCTGTCCAGCCCCTGTTGCAGCAACTCCAGCTGTTCCAGCAATACCGGATGTTCCCGCGACATTCACTGTTGCGGCTTGTGGCAGAGTTGTTGCGGACGGTGGTTGAGTTGGTTGCGGGTGGGATGGTTGTTGGGGCGCCCCCGATTGTGACGGGAAGGGTGGGAACTCGGGAAGGGAGGCCAGCTCGCCGAAGTCTACAGGTTTGCCTAGCTTGTGTTTTCTTATCGTATCCTCGTAACTCTGTGAAAATGGAGAGAATACAGAAAATGTGTTTATCTTTATAAACAACAGACTGGAGAAGGAGAGAGATAAGCAAAATAAAAATGGGTAAAAAAGAAGAAAAGGAATGAGGATGAAAAGATGAAGACAAGGATTGTCAGAAAGTTGTTACAGAACCCAAGAACTGATTAACCCCATGAGCCCTCAAAAATCTTCTTTTTTTTTAGTTGACAAGTCAGGCAAGTAAAAATTGACATTTAAACAAATGTTGCTGGCCACAATGCTCATTTTTGGCAGCCCCAGGGGAGATGAGCCAAATCCGCTAAATTTTAGCCCTGTATAACAATCAATCAAATAAGCCCTGTTCATACAAACCTTGACAATGCGTCCTATCCTCCGTGCCTTAGAGTCGTTCTTTTCCTCTTTGGCTTGGTCGGCCATACTCTTGTACTTGGTCCTCCTCTGAAGCAGAGCTTCCATGTCTGTCTTTGGCCTGGGGAACTCCTGGGGGCTGGATCCACCCTGAGAAGACTCCTGGACATTAGCTACAGGAGGAGGGGGAGCCTGTCTGGGTGGAACTTGTGGACGTGAAGCAGCATCTGGTGAGGGTTTTGGAGCTGCAGCAACCAAATAAGAATACAGGAAATTGAATGACTGTATTAATATCTTTGCTGGGCCTAAAAAAAAAACACCTGGAGGCCAGATCCACCCGGAGATGTCTCCAGTAGCCCATTTCATAAAACACTTGCAATTACAGCTGTTGCCATGGTAGTTACAATAATTGGACACTGTGAAGCTGCATCTAGCAAGGTTTTCGGAGCTGTAGCAACAGAAGAAGGAAACATGAACAAAAAAAATCTATACAATTTTTGTTCAAAGAGAATATACACCCCAAAATAATATTCTTATAAATGAAAGGTAGTAGTTGTAGTACTACATTCCACCAACAAGTTGAGAAAAATAGGTTTCCAGACAAACTACATAATCTGAAAACTCATCACCATACTTAAGTATGTGTTCATAGGTCTGCAGGACGTACATGTCTTCCGTGGTTCTATCGTCTCCAAATGCATGTGTGTGTAGAATTGGTGCACTGGCAAACGTTTAGTGGTTACAGAACCAAAGGCCCTGTTGGTTCCGTAAGTTTTGGTGATTAATTGCATCGTTCATTAATTACACAACCATTTGCAAAGTGCTGGACATCTATTTGATATCAAACATCGGTACCGAAGCATACGGTACAAGCCTGTGTTGTTATTTGAGTCGTCACTTTTAACTGTGCGGGGGCGTTTGTCATGACATTTTCACAGACTATTGTGCAATAACGGTATAGACAATTGACCCAATGTATTAATTCGCACATCCGATAAAAGTTGTTTTTTTCCACACAACACAAAAAGTACAAAGTATTCATTACAAAAGCAGTTACTAACCTGTGTGTGGGGGTGGAGGCATTTCACTCAGATCAACCTCCTCCCCAGCTTCTATGGCGTGAATCACTGCGTCAAATTGCTGGAAATGAAATCAGATAAAACTTTCAAAGAAAAGCTGTACAAAGAAATCTGTTGAAAAAACATTATACATAAACTGTAGATAATATGGTGTATTGAAAAGCAAGCTTTCTTTTTTTCCCCTGCCAGGCAACTTGGGAAGGTTCACCAAGGTTGCTTTTTACTTGGAATGCAATGCTAAGTTCCTTTCATATTTTTACTTTGCCTGACTTTTCTAATGTCTTCACATAATTTTGAATAAATAATAATAATAATAATAACAATAATACATACATGTCTATAATGATAAGACCCACACATTTAAAACGTACATATCTGTGTGACTGACATATATGATATCCTCTCTACCCATAGATACCCATCTCCATGGCTTTGGTAAGTTACCTTGGCAACCTTGAGGTGGTTGGCGGCCGTGGTCATGTCGCCTGATCTCTTTGCTAACACTGCAGCCATCTTGTATTGGTCCCTCCGCACACTCAACATGGAAAGCTTGCCACTATCTGTTAAAAAAGGAAAGAAAAGTTTGTGTCAAAATAATTTTTGTGTGAAGTAAGGAAAAACTAAGTGTAAAATTTGAAAGAGCACACAATTTTAACTACAGAATCAACTTTATTTGATCAAAATCTGTTTTCTAAATTGAGTTGAACATTTCCTACCAAATAACACGTGTGCTTACCCGCACTTTTGGCATCTGATGAGGTTGACGGCTGATTAGCTGCTGAATGTGAGGTTGGCCCTGTAACGGCTGTCCTAGCAGGTGCTTGTGGAGATGAGGTTGCTTGTGCTGGCACTGGTTCCTGGGTGGGAGGTTGTGAATCTGCTGCCGCTGACTGTGGGACGTAGACTTCTGGGGGTATTTCGTCGTGGGCGATGGGCTTGCCCTGTTTCAGCTTCTTCTGCAGGTCCACAATGGTCTGCAGAAAAAGAACGAGGATAATAACCATGACCATCATCAACAGCAGTAACACGTCATGAACATTACCATTTCATCATCATCATCAACAGCAGCAGAAGCAGCAACAGTAACACATCATGAACATTAGCATGATCATCATCATCAACAGCAGCAGTAGCAGCAGCAGTAACACATCATGAACATTATCATGATCATCATCAACAGCAGCAGCAGTAACACATCATGAACATTAGCATGATCATCATCATCAACAGCAGCAGAAGCAGCAGCAGTAACACATCATGAACATTATCATGATCATCATCATCAACAGCAGCAGAAGCAGCAGCAGTAACACATCATGAACATTATCATGATCATCATCATCAACAGCAGCAGAAGCAGCAGCAGTAACACATCATGAACATTATCATGATCATCATCATCAACAGCAGCAGTAGCAGCAGCAGTAACACATCATGAACATTATCATGATCATCATCATCAACAGCAGCAGAAGCAGCAGCAGTAACACATCATGAACATTACCATTTCATCATCATCATCAACAGCAGCAGAAGCAGCAGCAGTAACACATCATGAACATTACCATTTCATCATCATCATCATCAACAGCAGCAGAAGCAGCAACAGTAACACATCATGGACATTAGCATGATCATCATCAACAGCATCAGCAACAGTAACACATCATGAACATTAGCATGATCATGATCAACAGCAGCAGCAGTAACACATCATGAACATTATCATGATCATCATCATCAACAGCAGCAGTATCAGCATCAGTAATACATCATGAACATTAGCATGATCATCATTAACAGCAGCAGTAGCAGCAGCAGCAGTAGCAGCAACAGTAACACATCATGAACATTATCATGATCATCATCTACAGCAGCAGCAGTAACACATCATGAACATTAGCATGATCATCATCATCATCAACAGCAGCAGAAGCAGCAACAGTAACACATCATGAACATTAGCATGATCATCATCATCATCAACAGCAGCAGAAGCAGCAACAGTAACACATCATGAACATTAGCATGATCATCATCATCAACAGCAGCAGCAGTAACACATCATGAACATTAGCATGATCATCATCATCATCAACAGCAGCAGTAGCAGCAGCAGTAACACATCATGAACATTATCATGATCATCATCATCAACAGCAGCAGAAGCAGCAGCAGTAACACATCATGAACATTATCATGATCATCATCAACAGCAGCAGCAGTAACACATCATGAACATTAGCATGATCATCATCATCATCAACAGCAGCAGTAGCAGCAGCAGTAACACATCATGAACATTATCATGATCATCATCATCAACAGCAGCAGAAGCAGCAGCAGTAACACATCATGAACATTATCATGATCATCATCAACAGCAGCAGCAGTAACACATCATGAACATTACCATTTCATCATCATCATCAACAGCAGCAGAAGCAGCAGCAGTAACACATCATGAACATTACCATTTCATCATCATCATCATCAACAGCAGCAGAAGCAGCAGCAGTAAAACATCATGAACATTACCATTTCATCATCATCAACAGCAGCAGAAGCAGCAACAGTAACACATCATGGACATTAGCATGATCATCATCAACAGAAGCAGCAACAGTAACACATCATGAACATTAGCATGATCATGATCAACAGCAGCAGCAGTAACACATCATGAACATTATCATGATCATCATCATCAACAGCAGCAGTATCAGCATCAGTAATACATCATGAACATTAGCATGATCATCATTAACAGCAGCAGTAGCAGCAGCAGCAGTAGCAGCAACAGTAACACATCATGAACATTATCATGATCATCATCTACAGCAGCAGCAGTAACACATCATGAACATTAGCATGATCATCATCATCATCAACAGCAGCAGAAGCAGCAACAGTAACACATCATGAACATTAGCATGATCATGATCAACAGCAGCAGCAGTAACACATCATGAACATTAGCATGATCATCATCATCATCAACAGCAGCAGTAGCAGCAGCAGTAACACATCATGAACATTAGCATGATCATCATCATCAACAGCAGCAGAAGCAGCAGCAACAGTAACACATCATGAACATTATCATGATCATGATCAACAGCAGCAGCAGTAACACATCATGAACATTAGCATGATCATCATCATCATCAACAGCAGCAGTAGCAGCAACAGTAACACATCATGATCATTAGCATGATCATGATCATCAGCAGTAGCAGTAATAGCAACAGTAACACATCATGAACATTAGCATGATCATGATCAACAGCAGCAGCAGTAACACATCATGAACATTAGCATGATCATCATCATCATCAACAGCAGCAGAAGCAGCAACAGTAACACATCATAAACATTAGCATGATCATCATCATCAACAGCAGCAGCAGTAACACATCATGGACATTAGCATGATCATCATCATCAACAGCAGCAGTAGCAGCAGCAGTAACACATCATGAACATTATCATGATCATCATCATCAACAGCAGCAGAAGCAGCAGCAGTAACACATCATGAACATTATCATGATCATCATCAACAGCAGCAGCAGTAACATATCATGAACATTATCATGATCATCATCATCAACAGCAGCAGTATCAGCATCAGTAATACATCATGAACATTAGCATGATCATCATTAACAGCAGCAGTAGCAGCAGCAGCAGTAGCAGCAACAGTAACACATCATGAACATTATCATGATCATCATCTACAGCAGCAGCAGTAACACATCATGAACATTAGCATGATCATCATCATCATCAACAGCAGCAGAAGCAGCAACAGTAACACATCATGAACATTAGCATGATCATGATCAACAGCAGCAGCAGTAACACATCATGAACATTAGCATGATCATCATCATCATCAACAGCAGCAGTAGCAGCAGCAGTAACACATCATGAACATTAGCATGATCATCATCATCAACAGCAGCAGAAGCAGCAGCAACAGTAACACATCATGAACATTATCATGATCATGATCAACAGCAGCAGCAGTAACACATCATGAACATTAGCATGATCATCATCATCATCAACAGCAGCAGTAGCAGCAACAGTAACACATCATGATCATTAGCATGATCATGATCATCAGCAGTAGCAGTAATAGCAGCAGTAATACATCATGAACATTAGCATGATCATCATTAACAGCAGCAGTAGCAGCAGCAGCAGCAGTAGCAGTAGCAGCAACATTAACACATCATGAACATTACCATGATCATCAACAGCAGCAGCAACACATCATGAACATTACCATTTCATCATCATCATCATCAACATCAGCAGAAGCAGCAACAGTAACACATCATGAACATTATCATCATCATCAACAGCAGCAGTATCAGCAGTAGTAACACATCATGATCATTATCATGATCACGATCATATAATCATGGATTGTCTCTCAACATCTACCAGTCTATGAACATCTCTGTTATTTTGACAGCATGACGCAAGGTACTGAAATTTAATATCATTAAAGTCAAAGTCAATCTTTTTTTTAGTCCTTTTATTGATTTTCTCATTGAAACAAAAAACAAAAACAAATGTGAGTTGTTTCCACAAAACCGAAATGTAAAACTGAGAAAAATGGAGAAAACACATGACTTTCTCAACACAGTGTCTGTGTAATTTCTAGATTTCTGACCTGTTTTGTATTTTTTAAGGTTGCTATAACCAGAGTATAGAATGTTACATATCACCAGCATTTTGGAGAATTAAAAAATATCAAAATTTAAAAAAAATTAAATTGCAACTTGGATTTAGTGGTGACAGGTCATTGACAATATGCAAGTCTTCTCACCTTGAGTTGTCTCTTGTATCGCCTGACCTTTGACCCCTCTCCGGCAGTCTCAGCATGCTTGATTGCCTGCTGGTACAGAATGCCTCTTTGCTGCAGCAGGGAATTCAAGTCTGTCGGCTCAGCTACAATCTAGACATTGCACAAAAAAGAAAATTGGAATTTGTATGCAACACATGCCACAGAATTAATACCATAATGTAACATTTAAAGGGAAGCTTTATTGTAACTGATATTCAGTGCAGAGTTCTTGTCACAGCTAGTTGTATATTTATAAAAAAAAATAAAAATAGAGGAGTTTTTGTTATCCACATTCACTACAAACCAATGCCAAAATACATGAGGGCTCAGGATGAGTTAGTCTCCAAATGCCCAAAAAAAAAGCATAACAAATTCATCAGAGAGCCAGTGTAAATTGTCTCTTAAGTCTAAGACAAACAATTCTCAAAGTGCTAATTTTAAGGAGGCAAGCCTAACATAGTAGCCTCAGAATTTGTATTTATTTTTTTTCTTTCTGCACTACAGACCTTCGATGAAGTGCTCGGCAAAGACGTCTCCGGCGGAGGCTGCGGTCTGCGAGCTGGGGACGGTGACCTCTTCACAGCCGAGGGACTCGGGGCTAGATTGGATGGAGCTGGACCTGGCGCTGGTTGCTTGGCAGGACTTGGTACCTGGTCTATCTTTCGCCGAGGACTAGGGCTCGGGGTCTTGGCACTGGCTGGATGAGCACTAGCGGGTGGTCCCAAGGTTGGTGGCGATTCGTGTGGCTCAGATGTAATGTCCTCTAACTCTGCCTGGCATTTCAAACAGAATAATAATACATAACAACAGTCCAGCATTTATAATGAGCCATCAATGTAGAAATTCTATTCCGAGGCGCATTATATTACACAGTATATTATTAACCTGGCTATAGCTGAGCTGCCTGCAAGCAGGCGCATCAAGCATTTCATGGAATAAATTCCTGCCAGGTTCCCATTTACTACACCTGGGTTGAGAGCAGCAAATTTGGATAAGTGCCTTGCTGAAGGACACAAGTGCCGCGGTTGGGAATCAAACCCATGACCCTCGTATTGAATGACAAAACCAATATACCATTTTTTGTCGATGTGATAGCAATTTGGGTTATCTCTTCAAAGTGCCTTGCACTTACCAGTAGTGCATCATCATCATCATCATCATCCTCATCATCGATGTCGTCTTTCATGGCCTCAGCTGCCATAGCCTCAATAGTCTTTAGGGGATCAGCTAATAATAATAAAGAGATAAAAGAAGGATTAATAATTCATTTAAAAAAAAAACATTTTTTTAAGTATATTAGAAAACTCACTGGCCTCAACAATCAAGGAACCTTGAACCTTGAAGAATTACTCTCTCAAAAGCGTAAATGCTGTCCTGGAGAGGGCTGTGCTGTGTTGCGTGCTGTTGGTGAAGTGATGGTGGTTGTTCTCTGTGCACTATATACAATGTGCAGGGTGCAGTGTGCAGGTGGTGCAGCTGAGAGCATTCAATTGTCAATGTCTCAGAGTAATCAAAAATATAGAAACGAGCTGTCAAATATTTTCTACATTTCATCCACAGAATCCTGTAAATCGGAACACTTTTTCATAATACTTTGGATCTTGCTTACTTGCCCTGGTTGGCAAAGAAACTTCAAATTGACATGCCCTACATTGATTTTTACTTGCCCAGGGTGAGTGATAAAGAAGGTAGAGTACAGAGCCCAGGGCCCATATTCACGAAAGCCTGCTTAGCTAAAGTCATTGCAAAGTCTATTTTGGATGATGTGGCTGAGAATAATATGCAAGATCTTTAAGAAAGTTGCTAAAGTGGGTACCTTAGGCTTTTCCCAGTTGACCCTAGTTGGGGACGAGGAAAACTGTTTGTTGCTCAATAAATTGCTCATTAAAAATACACTTAGCAAGAAACTAAGCTAGCTGGGTTTCATGAATATGGGGCCAGATCTTTTATTTTTGTTAAATAACAGCTCTAACTTTGGATATGTCTTGTCTACACTTTTTGTACACAGGGCTCCACACTTACATTTTTTATCAGTGGCCCGGTTGGGCCAGTGAAACAATTTCTTCCCCTTATCTGGTGGCCCGAAAGAAAAAACTACACCAACCTGTTTTTATCTGTTTTGCTGGAGCTGGAGCTGGCCGTCTCTCCCTCTGCATTCTGGCAGAAGTTTCATCATCCTCTTCATCTAGGAGGGCTGCTAGTTCTGCTTCGAGTGCTTCATTAGAGACGTCTGGGTCATCGTGCCCTGGCACAGCAAATTCAGACAGATCTGGCATTCCAAATAGATTCTGTCCCTAGTTTTTAGGGTTAAACAGAGGAATACAATTAGAGTATTTTAACTGAATTCATTAGGCAGGAAAAAGGCAGACTTATCAATATTCTCTTCATCTCGAAAGGCTGCTAGTTCTGCTTCATTCAAGACATCTGGGTCATCGTGCCCTGGCACGGCAAATTCAGACAGATCTGGCATTCCAAATAGATTTTGTCCCTGGTTTTAGGTTTAAAAATAGAACAAATAACGGTCAACTTTATGATTTGAATAATGATCCTTAGAAGGCAAACTGGCAGAATTATCAACATCCTCTTCATCTAGGAGGGCTGCTAATTCCGCTTCCAGCGCATCATTTGAGACATCTGGGTCATCGTGCCCTGGCACAGCAAATTTAGACAGATCTGGCATTCCAAATAGATTTTGCCTGGCTGGTTTTAGGGTTAAACAGAGGAATACAATTAGAGTTTGCAAAATGATTTTAACTGAATTCATTAGACAGGAAACTGGCAGAATTATCTCCATCCTCTTCATGTAGAAGGGCTGCTAGTTCTGCTTCTAGCGCTTCATTTGAGACATCGGGGCACGGAAAATTCAGACGGATTTTTGGCATTCCAAATAGATTCTGTCCATTTTTACTGTAACAATAGGAACAAATAACAGTAAATTTGATGATTTGAATTATGATCCTTAGACAGGAAGCTACCAGAATTATCACCATTCTCATCATCTAGAACTACAAGGGCTGCTAGTTCTGCTTCCAGCGCTTCATTTGAGACGTCTGGGTAAAAGTTCTGCAAATGAATTATGGCAATCAGCGTCAGCAATGCCTATTTTGTAATAAATTGATGTATACAATGTGTGACTGTGATCATGTGATTGTATTTGTAAATAGCCCCAATAAAATAAATATGCAAAGTTATTGACTTATTCTCCTAAAATTAAAACCTAATCAAGTGTTCCACACTTAACTTTTCTATCAGTGGACCATTTGGGCCAGTGAAATAATTTCTTCCCTTTTTATGGTGGCCCGGTACTGGCCCAAAATTGTATTTCATGAGTAAACTTTTTAGTACTAATTCACTATTCTGTATTCAAATATCACTCTTCTGCTCTTTCCTGATCAAACCTCAGTTTTCTAATTTTGTCAGTCGGGTTGAAAATCTGCTTGACGAAGCCTTGACCGATCGGGCCACCAAAATATGACTAGTCTTAAATACTTTTAGACGATTGGCCAGAAGCCAGCACAAGTGCAATTTCACTGAGCTGGCCCCCCGGGCCAGCGCGAGTGTCGAGCTGCCTCTGGCTCTGCATCAGTGCATGTGCATCCATTTTTGCAATTCCACTAATCATGTAATGATCCCATGGGCCATAATCGTATCAATTCACTGTTTCTAATTGAGTAATTCTTATTTATAAATATAATATGTCATAATTCAGATTAATCTTCCAATTTTGACAAATGCACCACTTCAATAGTTCAATTTCATTATTTCCAAGATCTATTTTGGTAGTCATTACATCATCGTTCAAATTTACCCCAATCAATCATTAAATCAATTCATGCACGCACATTTTCATGCATGTCTCACTCACACTGATAACTACAGCGGCACCTCAGCCCAAGCTATGCCGCTGGGACGGGGGAGCAGACGGATGGGAATACGCCTCGCAACTTTGCGAGTTCTGGTTCTAGTACGGTGTTTATTTTACGATATTTCTAAGTTATTGACATTTAAAAATCAAAATGAATATGTGACTTACATGGCTTCGGACATGGTCGGCTTTCGGAGAATTGTTACTCCCAGTATTTTTCTTTCCACGTCCAAACATGACGATGATAAGGATGGATTTGTTTTCACAGTCGCAGACGAAGAAATTCAGTTTGTGTGTAATCGGATCGAACAGCGCAGAAACTGAAAGTAACGGGCACTATCATAATGTTAATACATGAGCGCGCGTATTGCATTTGCGCTATAAAATCTTCATAACATAATAATGCGACCAATTCGATGTAAACACACGGTCGACGAACCAGCCCCTCCCACAAAATGCAAATTGAAGCGGTTTCCACGCGCGCAGTCCCCATCAATCATCATCATCACCATTTTCGTCATCGTCGTCATCAATCATCGTCATCAGTCATCATTCATCATCGCAATCACAAACATTTCACCATCATCATTATCTTTATCATACCATGCACCAACATATTGATCATTTTCATCATATCACCATCATCCTGGGCGTCGATATCTATTCATTGTGGGGGGGGGGGGGGGGGGGATGATCTATTTATTCATCCCCCCTGAACAAGGTATTACGTATCGACGCCCATGCAATCATCATCAGGAGCACAACACTGGCGTAGCGAGGGGATGTGATGGGGGGGGGGGGGCTTCAGGGCTTGAGTCACCCACCCCCTCATATTATGGGTAGTCTACCCCATGGACCCCCTGCCAGAGGCACTAACTTCTAGGCTAGGCAGGCCCAAAATGGGCTCACACTTTACATGCTCCCATGATGGAGCCCCCCCCCCCCCCCCCCTCCCCTTGCAATCTTACCACTGGAGCACAATATGCTCCTTTCTTTAAACAAAACAAAAAACAACAAGTTAAATGTGTTATACATTTTATTCACAATAATTATTATGAAGTCATGATGCTTGTAAAAAATGTTGTTCTAAATATTTATGAGTATATCTCAAATACTTCTGGGGGGTGTTTCACAAATATCCTAAGTTGAACTATAAAGTTGGACTTAGCAACTATGGAAAGCTGTTACTTTCTTTGAAACAATCTTTAAACATTTCTTTTAAAAGATATACAATTTTTATTCAAATCATTGATATTTTCTTTTATCAAGAGGATTTCATGTTTATGATCTATGTACAATTTATGAAAAGTCCAAAATACTAGAATGTTTGCTTTTGAATATATTTTATTCCAACGCTACAAATGGCTTTCCATAATATGTAAGTCCAACTAAGAGTTAAGTTTAACTTAGGATCTTTGTGAAACACCCCCAGGTATTAAAAACAAAATAATTGATTGCAGCCTAGTTCTCCAAAACTCAGGGAGGCCAATTTGTTGCATAATGGCCATATATAAATAAAGCATAATTCGACCAAAAAATATATTTCAAAACAAATTTTGATCAAGCTTTGATCAGATTCATATTGGCAATTTAAAAGCTAATGTTACATCTTGTTCCATATGCAGGCCGGTGGCCAGGATTTTTTCAAGGGGGGGGGGGGGGGGGGTGTGTAATTAACAAAAAAGGGACCAAGACCGAGCCTCAGACCACTGGCTTAGATGGCCGAGACCGACAAAAAGTGGAATTTCTTCATTTTGGGGGTGTGCATCCCTTACAAAAAAGTACCATGGTAAAACCATGGTTTTCATGGTAGTACCATGGTAATACAATGGGTACCATGGTAATACCATGGTACCCATATTTTGACCATGGTAGTACCATGGCACCCATGGTATTACCGCGGTAGTACCATGGTTATACCATACCATACCATAGTATCCACTGTGATACCGTGGTACCCATAGTTTAACCATGGTATTACCATGGTATAACCACGGTATACCATGGTACAGAACCTGGGCCAATATACCGTGTCACCATGGTATTGTACCGTGCCATGGTTTTACCATGGTATACCGTGGTACTATACCATGATAAATTTTTACAAGGGATGTACGCACCCAACGAGCATCAGGGCCACTAAAACAAGCTTTAGACCATCAAAATTATAAATCATGATTATACTTACCTAAGAAAATGGCAAATAACAAACTTATTCATGTTTTCTCTGTTCAGGGTTAAAGGGGACCACCAGGCAGAGAACAACACATACTTATATGTTTTTGTACCATTTAGTGATATGAATTTTGCAAAGGGTTGTGTATGCAATTAATTACCACCACTTAAGGAACCATTATTATTTCTTGGTTCCGTATGCCACAAACATTTGCAAGTGCACCAATTCTATTCATGCGTACGTTTGGAGACAATAGAATCCTGGACGAAGGTAGTCTTCAGACCCATGAACGCATGCTTTAGAATTGTGATGCGTTTTCAAATAATATATTTTTGTCTGGAAACATATTTTTCTGAATTTGTTGATGGCATGGACTACTAAAGATGTATACCTTTCATTTATAAGAATATTATTTTTGGGTGGTGGTACCCTTTAAAGGGGTAGTACAGTTTTGGTAAGGCTGAACCAAACCTGGACAGTAACATTATAAACTAATAGTTATAATTCTACCATGCTCGAAAGGTATACAAAATTACAAACGACTAAGTAAAAAGCCTGTTATCATTCAAAAAGAGCCATTAAAACACAAGAGGGCGCTTTCTAAAAAGGCATTGGTTTCAACCATTTTTCATACAAAATTATGCATGTGATGTTTTATTGAAATAATGATTAAATAGAGAGATCATCAACAACTATTTTAAAAACGCTTTTGAAAAATTTTGAAAAAGTGCAAGCCTTGAAAAAATCATCTAATTATTTGGGCCCCAAATAATTATAAGATCAGATATATTTATTGATATTTCAGCCGTTTCTGGGTCGATTTTATTCTGCCATTAAAATTGCATGTTCTCTCAAATTCGACACTCAGTTTTTCATTACCTCACAAAACAATTGTGATGTGCAGCGCCCTCTCTACCAAAACTAAACTACCCCTTTAAATCAACTTTTTTGCATTACAAAATGCTTTGAGTTGTATAAGGCAAGAAAAGTAAATATATAAATATCTAACACTGTACACATACCTAAAATACTATACTGTACACACATATTGGTTATGAAGTTATTCATTCATTCATTCATTTCACATGTACTTTAGGTATACCATACTGTACACACATACATGTACATGTTCATATAACTTTGCAACATTGTGCAACATTGTAAAGTGCAGATCAGTGGCGTAGCGTGGTCGCAATTATTGGGGGGAGGGGACACCGCCTCATGTATTTCTTTTTTTTAAATACAAATTCCCTCTTATGTTTAGGGCAAACTATTGGGGGAATCAAGGGGTCACATGACCCCCCCCCCCCCCCCCTCCTATCATAGCTACACCTCTGGTGCCAGGATTACTAACATGTACAACAAAATACAGACACAGTACAAATTTGATGAAAATGCATGATACATCAACATATAAGGTAACATATGTTGTGTTTTTATTATATATTAAAGGGAAATTTTCCCCATCATCTATTTACCTTTGATTAATTTCTCTACACATTAAAACATAATTTCATGCAAATATGTCCAATCTTTGCCCCCGGAAGAAAGGAGGGGCATCATTCAAAGTCAATCGCTGTATGGGCTAATCCCATTCATCGCGTATAGCATGGAGGCTGCCATTATATTTTTTGAAACCCGGATTTTGAATTGGTCGCGCCGAAATGTGTACGTCAAACCCGAACAAACAGGCTCGGCCTCTTTTTGTTAGCTCTCGCAGCTCGCGGGGTTTGTGCACAAACACAAAGCAATACGTGAGCCAACAAAAAGAGTAGTTTGGGTTTGACGTCACATTTTTGAGCGATCCGAGTTTCATGAACATCAATGGCAGCCTCCATGGTGTTCACGATGAATGGGATTATCCCGTACAGCGAGTGACTTTGAATGATGCTCATCCCTTGCTCAAAAGGCCAATGTTGGTCGTATTTGCATGAAATTGTGTTTTAATGTTTAGAGAACATAATCAAAGGTGATGATATGTTGGGGAAAATGTCCCTTTAATATATTTTTGTATTAATGGTTGCCCCCCCCCCCCCCCCCCCTGCCCTCCCTTCCCCAGTAGCTTGGCAAACTGATACAACAGACTTTGTGATGTTTTCTTCTGTTTCAAAGGTCCCTCTAATTCTGGTTATCAGGTGCCAAAATCCAATGAATCATGATTTTATTTGCCAGGGATAAAAGTTACCTTTTACATTAAGCTAAAACCTAAAATACTGAAAAGGATATAAATTTGTTAAAAGTGTTATTTTAAAATAAGTTTGTTTTTGTTGTTTGGGGCAAATTATTGGGGGGGGGGGGGGGGGGGACATATGTCCTAACCCTAACTAAACAAATAAATTTCTATCACCTTTTATTACGCTTTGCCTAATATTATTTATTATCAAATATTTGAAAATATAGATATAGTTTAGATATGAAAATAAATAATATCTAAGATCTCCATCCATCAAATTGATACTAGCACCACAGGTAAAAAGTACAAAGTAAAAAAGGATTAGGCAATATATGTGCACATTTACATGATTCACAAAAAGTTACCGATAACAAATTGATGACATGATTTATAACAATTTCCCAATATAAAAAGCCATTGACAACTATGGGGGGTTCAAATTGGCAATGCATTATGACCAATTTGTGGACAACTCCCCAAATACGTTATAAAACACAATTTCAATTTTGTTCTTCTTCAATTTTCTTCATTGTAACCCTTTTCCATTCCGCTAACTCATATGTTACATGTACATTATGTTGTAATAAATGCATTCTACAAAACAAACAGATATTCTTTATTGAAACTATTTCCTTCCACTCACTCACCCTACCACATTTCACATCATGTCATATTACTAGTGAATAAATACCTCTAATTAAGTTTCACACCACTGTATGAAAATAAATCCAACTAAACACCTAGAGTAGAGTCACATAAATAATGCCTTAATGGTAATTGGCAAGGTACATGTAATTAAATATATATAAATTACTGCTCGAGACTTACACAACTACAATGTACATACTGTCTAATTATAATAAATTGCATATTAATTTTCTGCAAAGAGACACCTGATTGTGAATAACTATATTTACAAGTGTATTCAACTCGCTGACAAAGATACATGTGCATAATCACCTAAGTTACTAAAGGAAGCAGGGAAAAAATACAAATTTATTTTCGGGGGGAGTACTTTTCAAGCTTGCCTGCATGAAAATGAACTTTCAAAATTTGATTTGCATTGAACTCTATGCAAATTTTCAGGGGCTCTTTTATGATTTTCGGGGGCTCTTTTTGGCATTTCGGGGGCGAATTCGCCCTGAGCCCCCCGGGTATTTTTTTCACTGAAAGGAAGGATGAATGATAGATACCCCAAGCCTCCACACTAACTGTTTTTTATTCACTGGCTCATTTGGGCAAGTCAATTCATAAATGTTGAAATTCGACTTGCCCAAACAAGACAATTTTCTTGCCCGGATGAGATTTTCATCTTTATGGAACTTCATTCTATTCTCTTAGTTGAAGATACATTTTTAAAGTTGCCTGATCGGGCAAGCAACCTGGACAATTTATGAAATTTTACTCACCCAACACCAATTTTTTACTTGCCCCGGGTAAGCAGGCAAGTGCTAGTGTCGAACCCTGGGCCCGGGAGACCCTTCATTTTGACCATAAATGCTTTTTTATGATTCCCCCACTTTTGTTTTGTTTATCCATATAATTGTAACCAATCATGCATTTGATGTTCATGCATATCATGTACTGTATATTTGTTATTTTTACAAGTGGAAATAAAATTGAAATTGAAAAAAAAATGATTTTCACTTGTCCCAGACAAGATAACATGTTTTGTTATGCATAGCATAGAGTTGTAACTTATTATAGTTTATACATCCATCATGATGTGTATGGCTAAAGGTAGTTCGGATTTGTACATCATACGCGTGGTGCCATCTTGCGGAGGCCTTGCGCACTGTACGTAGTAAACTCTGGCTCAGTATTAAGCAGTGCACACAAACTAGCCTAGTACAAAATGGCGACCTGCGGTGTTGCAGCATCTCCAAGCATGATGATCTTTTAACCCTTTTACCACGGCAATAGATATACTGCTTCAATAGCTATATACGAGATTATTTTACGGACCGGTCGAGTTACCCCACTGGGCGCGCACAAAAGAACCGATCGATATCTGGTTGACCATGGCATTGTATTCGCTTCTATTCAACCTAGCGTGAGTTCGCTGGTCAAGTAGTTCACACAATAGAGGCGATCGATATGCATAGTATAGGGTCAGCGAAGTGAAATTCTATGCGAAAACTATGATTCTGGCTTGTATGGGTTTGTATACGAATATCCTGAAATTAGACTTGTGTATTACCATGATAAAATTGTAATAAAACAATAATCACGCAACTAGAGTCGGGGAAACTTGATATACATGTAGCCAAGGGTTCAATCTTTGTATTCAGCCAAATTATATTGTACTTACAAGATGCATACATGTATGTTTATGCAATTAATATAGCCCTTGCTCGGAACCGAGAAATCTCGGTTCCCGTATATGAGTAGGCGCAACGGGGACCGAGAATTCTCGGTCCCCGTAGTGATCGGGTTAAGAGAGGCACTTTGACGTTGGAACTTCTCCCCACTTGCAGAGATTCTTCCGTAGAGTCTTATGCCCGGCGCAGACAGACCCGACTCGACTGGTTGTCATTCCGATCGGCTCAGTTTTCAGTGCCTTGCGACACACATTTTGCCAGTCGAGAGACAGTCGGATGCCAGTTGGGGCCGATTCAACGCGATAAATCTGCTCCGACCGACCGGGCCCAACTCTAGCCTGATTTAAACCAGTCGGATCGGGTCGAGTCGGCTCTGTCTGCGCCGGGCTTTAGGAGTACCTGTGGTCAAACCTGTCGTAGGGGCCACCAGGGGCCCAATTAAGGACTAGCGACATTCACCATGGTAATAAGGATCATTGGCTCTAACTCATGGATGTCAATATGCTAGAATAACATAAAACTCCCCAAAACGTGGCAGCGCACACAAACTTTCATTCTCATTCAACCGCAAAGGGGTATCCAAGCATATCTAGAGATCAGTTGGACTAGGGCTGGTCCTGGGTCATTGTCCAGCTCTTACCACCATTCTCCAGTGGCCACTTGGGTGGTCACTATACACAAGAGTTATGTGACTCACTCTCCGTCAAGTTCAATTCTGCCTGGCTCTGACAACACTGATGCACTATTCGAATTCCAGAGTTTCACAAAAACAGTAACTGTCTTTAATGTCCTTCTTTTTCCGACGTGCAGAGAAGATTGAGCTCCGTCCTCTCGTGTTTGATCCGCAGCCTGAGAATGTGTTCACGCAGCTCCATCCTGAAGAATAATACAAAATATCAAGAACAAAAATATCAAGTCTCCACACTAAAAATGTTTCTCTACTGGCCCGGTCGGGGAAGTAGAGTCATAACTTTTCACATTTTTCTTGCCCAAACAGGGAGTACATGTATCACAAAGCATCCATTAAATCTTCCCATTTGTTTTTAATTATGATCTGTGCCATATATTGTAAATCCAAGTCATTGAAGACAATAGATATTTAATTTCAATAAGATTTCCCTAAATTGAATTCTCAACAAAACCTGACGAAACGCAATATGCGAATATCACTTAGTATGTAACCCCTTGACCACGGGAACCAAGTAGGTTGTGTACAAAGTCTATGGGATTTCATAAACTCGTAGGGAACGGGTTAATATTATGTGATCTGGGCAAAATGGTAAACATTTTCAAGCTCTGCTTTATTACAGATAGATTAGCTAAACTTCTATCTTTGGCATTGTAATAACAAAAAGGGATTTTTAGATTGAACGATTTATCTTCTTAGTTCTTACCGGACTATATTACCTAGTATAGATTAGCTAAACTTCTAAATATCAGCTAAACATCTTGGGCATTGTAATAACTAAAAGGGTATTATAGATTTTACGATTTATCTTCTTAGTTCTTACCTGTGTTCTCTGTTCTCCACCCCCATCCTTTCCAGTTTCATCTCGTCTAGTCTCACCAGTGCTCGCCCTGAATGAATGAATGATAAAAATGAAAATTATAAGATGTCAAAATTGGTAAATATAGTGAAAAAAATAGGATAACACACTAGTACAACCATTAAATAATCATCATAATCTTCATCATCACTATCATCATTGTTGTCATCTACCACCACCACTATCACCATCATCATCATCATCAACATCATCAACATCAACACCAACAACATTATCATCATCAAAATCAAAAAACAAAATCATTATCTGGTGATTTATGATCTTGTTTATCGTTATCCTCATCATTATCATCATCATCACCATCACCATCATCTTTATCATTACCTTCATTGTCATCATCATCATCATCATCATCATCATCATCATCACTACCACCATCATTTCTATCATCATCACCATTAATATCGATCAATAATACTACCACCACCTCCACAACCACCATCACCAGACTTCATCATTATCATCATCATCGATGTCGTCTTCATCATCGTCGGTTCCCTAGACTTGCCTGATATGTCGTGTTCTAGGAAGAGCGGGCTGTATAGCTCGTAGTACTTCCTGTGTCGTTTCTGCAGCCAGTGCCTGACCTCGCAGGGAGTCCAGAGGTATACTGACTTCTTCTTCTGCCTCTTCCTCTGTTACAAAAACAAAAACAAAGAGAAAATATATTATAGTCAATCATATTCTTGCAATTGTACACATTTAAACCTTTCTTAGTGGCCACTTGTCTATATATATAAGCCAACCTGCCTACAGTGGTCACCAAAATTAATCCCCTGTAGAGAAAAACAATGTTTTGGAACTTCTTTAGAGTGGTCACTTTTCTTGTTTCCCTTTGCTGGTCACCATCTATCAGGTTTGACTGATATAGAAATGTTATACTGTAATAAATTAATCATCAATCATCTACTAACTACGGTCAATCATTTCACAATTTGTACTGAAGAGGCATAGACACATACATGTAAGTGCCTTATAAAATCTTGTTCAAATTGATTTTTGATATTTCAGCTATAATAGCTTTTACAAAATTACTAGTTTCTACATGATGTTAATTTTATTAAAGATCAGGAGTATTTTAATCAAGCCGGAACTGAGCTTGAACAAATCTTTTGATTGAATGATCAATGTCAACATTTTTAAGGGAAATTTCAAAATAAAGGTTATGCAATGTAAATAATATGTATGTAAACAGCAGTCAGAATCAAGTCAACATACTATCAGTTGTTGACTTGTCATTGAAACAAAATAACAAATTATATCTGCTATAAAATTCAAAAGGAAGTGTTTTGAGCTAAATTTACATCCACAAAGAAAAGGGAAAATTAATTATGAGAAATAACTTCCTCTCTGACTACATGTATGAAACAAATTGCAATATGCCATACTTTGTACAAGTTACTTGTAGTTTAAATGGAAATGAAACAAAAACTAACTTCTGCAGACTCTCTCGATTAAAAAGGGTTCTTTTTATTTGCCAAATATTTTTAAATGTATCATGCCTAAACACTTATTGTTGCATTCCTTTTGAACCAGAACAAATACAATATTTGCACAAGTGTAACCTATGATTGACTTCTACACGGATGTTTTCTCCTTTCGATCATGTAACACAGTTAGAGAAGGGAATCAAGTGGTGCGCAGTGCTCAAAATTAGCATACATGTAGGCCCACTGGCCCATGGCCACTAAAAATTCTCTCCGGGCCACCAAATTTCATTGATCCTATATCTACTGGACCGTTCGGGCAACCAAAATTTAACAGAATTTGTTATGTTTTTATTTGTTTGGGGCCACCAGATTTAGGTTTCGGACCATTCAAAGTTGAACAATCTTGTTTTTACTTGCCCGACTGGGCCACAAGGAAAAATGGTTCATTTCTAGCATTGACATATCTCAGGTACTAATTTATGCCTGTCAAAGATCATTTACAAGGACCTAAATTCTCAACCGTGGGTTAAATGAGTTTGATAAAATCGCATCTGATCATCCATCATATACACGTGGAAAAAGCCGGGGGCAACCAACATTTTATTAATTGTGCTTGATTTCACTTGCCCAAATCTGCAACCAAATCAGACCTTGAAATATAACTTTGGAATTCATATAAATTGTCTTTTTTAAAATTTCTTTGGTCCAACTGATTTAGTTTTTGGGCCACTAGAGCTTTGATTTCACTTGCCTGACTGGGTCGCAAAGAAATTGTTTAATTTCTATCATCCTCTATAAAAAAACAAGAGCCCCAGGGGGGCACGACGCTCACCTGAGGTCAATCAATTCACATCTGGCGCATGTTCTCTCTGGCACCCTCAGAAGATATGAAATCAGTTGAAATCATGCCAAAATCTATAATGTGATGTACTATTTAATCAATAACTTTTGATCCCCTGTACCTAACATTATGATTTACCATAATGTTTGGGTGAATCATAAAAAAAGACAGACACACATATAAGACAAAGCTTAACACATTTCACCAGCCACTGACCACTTCAGCATATTAACCCCACTCACATAGGGACCCTATGGGGCCATTCTGCGATGGCCTGTCATACTTCTGGATCTTGAGAAGAAGATATTTAAAATTAACATATTTTTTACACTTAGTGCCCTCCCCCAGGGCCCCCCTGAGGGCCACGCCCACCATTTTAGCAACTTCGATTCCTCTACCCCTAAGGATGATTCCTGCCATGTTTGGTTGGAATCTAATCATTGGTTCTGGAGAAGAAGATGAAAATGTATATTTCCTATGGTAGGGCCCCAAAAAAAACTGTTACGCCCACAGGGCCCTTGTGGGGCCACCCACAAAAATCTTGTGAACAACTTTCATTCTTCATCAATAGAGGCATCTACATATGAAATATCAGGTCTGTCATACTTCTGGATCTTGAGAAGAAGATGTTTAAAATTTACATATTTTTTACACTTGGTGCCCTCCTCCAGGGCCCCCCTGGGGGCCACGCCCACCATTTTAGCAACTTTGGTTCCTCTACCCCTAAAGATGATTCCTGCCATGTTTGGTTGGAATCTAATCATTGATTCTGGAGAAGAAGATGAAAATGTATATTTCCTATGGTAGGGCCCCCAAAAAAACTGTTACGCCCACAGGGCCCTTATGGGACCACCCACAAAAATCTTGTGAACAACTTTCATTCTTCATCAATAGAGGCATCTAAATATGAAATATCAGGTCTGTCATACTTCTGGATCTTGAGAAGAAGATGTTTAAAATTTACATATTTTTTACATTTGGTGCCCTCCCCCAGGGCCCCCCTGGGGGCCACGCCCACCATTTTAGCAACTTTGGTTCCTCTACCCCTAAATATGATTCCTGCCAAGTTTGGTTGGAATCCGATCATTGGTTCTGGAGAAGAAGATGAAAATGTAAAAAGTTTACGGACGACGGACGACGCACGGCGGACGACGGACGACGCACGACGGACGACGGACGACGGACGACGGACGACGGACGAAAAGCGATCACAATAGCTCACTTGAGCCTTTGGCTCAGGTGAGCTAAAAAGTGGAAAATTACTTTGGAACTATCATTGTCCTGATATAACATCAATGGAAATTAACATGTTTTCTTTGTAGCCCAATCTGGCAAGTAAAATCAACGCTTCTCAAATTGTACTGGTCCAAAACGTTAATATATATATCGGGCTGAATCAAAGATTTTTAGGGGGCTATTAAATAACAGAGCTCTCTAACAAATTTTTTGCATACAAATTTATGGGGGCTCTTTTATGATTCTCTGTTTGGTATTTGCCCGAGCCCGTGTATTTTATTCACTGGTAGGTTTCTCTTATTTGATTGCCCATTTGCCTCCTAGAGTCAATTGTCAATTGTTAGTTTTATGTAATAAAATAAAACTCTGATAAGAATTCAGGCCAAATGTACATAATAAGTATACTTGTCTACAGTATCTTGCTGCACATGATAGAAAAAATGGTACTTACATTTTAAAATTCATAACTTGACCATGTATCATACAGTAAGAAGGATAGCCTGTAGCTGTGTAATAGTGAGTAATTACTATTTAGCACAGGAAAACAATCCTGATAGTTACAAAGGGGTCAATATACAGCTAAGAGGGGCGGGCAAATCATATCCCACTGATAATTCCCTGGATAATTATCCCTTGATCCTCACTTCCTCCCACATTATTATAGTACTGCATTATCAAGTACCATTAACCCATCCAAGGCTGTCTGATTCAATGGTGGATTATATAACATGCATTCTCCATAAACACCAGCCATGGTATACATTGTAATTTTAGAACCCTCTCTTGAATGGGTTAACAATGTGTCAACCTGTAGTCACACGTGTGCTACATCTGTATGTACTATAGGCCTACTGTACAAAGTCATGGAAATTACAATGGCTGGTAGCCTATGGGTCAAGTACTTGTATAAAAGTGTTATAGAAACCAGATATAGAAGGATTAAACCTAAACCTGTGCAGGTATAGACAGTAAGCGGAAGCCTTTTACTACAGGATAAAATACATAGCAATACTTTATGAAGACCTTTGTTTTTGATAATGTTTTCTTGAAGTGCAATCTAAACCAAAACTGAACTACACCTTTAAAGGGAACCACCACCCAAGAATAGTATTCTTATAAATGAAATTCTACCAACAAGTTCAGAAAAATTTGTTTCCAGACAAATTATTGAAAACCCATCATAATACTAGTACTCATAGGTCTGCACACAAACACTAGTCTATTGTCTAGGACGTATACATTATACTTATCTACCACGCTTGATTTTCTTCAAACCGTGCCCGAAAAGGAGCCCCCGAAATAAAAATATTAATTTTTTCGCTGGGTCGGAGAGACCGCATGCATGCATGTTCCCTAAATCTCTGGTAAAGGGGCACTTTTTGCGTGACAAAGTCCGGCCCGAGAATTGTAAAAAAAGGGGGTGTATTTGACTTTTCACCTGGAGATTTTTTTTTAAAAGGGGGTGTTTTTCTTTCTCTCTCTCTCTTTGGACTCCTGAGAAATTTTAAAAGGGGTTCATAAAATATCTTTGTTTATATAATTATTTGAAAATCATAGAAAAATTTATCAAATCCCGGGATCAAATTCCTGGATCAAATTCCTGCTAGCTCACCTGAGATAGGGGGGAACATTGAGCAGTGTTCCGGATTTAGGGGGGGTCTCCAGGGCAAGAAAAGCCAACGAAAAGCCCGCGAAAGGGGGGTTCAGAAATGTTGGCAGTCCTGAGATAGGGGGGGGGGGGGGGTGCTTTCAAAGGGAGGGAACGAGCATACACGCACCCGAAATAATACTGAGTGGGGGGGGGGGGGGGGCGGGCTCCAAACGTACACAGGTATAGAATTGCTAACGGAACCAGCAGCCCTGTTGTTTCAGTGATTAATTGCATTGTTTATGAAACACTTGTAACCCTTTGCAAAGTTTTGGACATTTATTTGATATATCAAACAACGGTACCAAAACAATAACCCTGTGTTTTTCTTTGCGTGGTGGTCCCCTAAATATAAAACCTATCTATAGGCATGTGATGAAGAATGTTTCAACTTTCAATATTTAAACATCAATCAAGTTTGTTTAGAACTTGAATTTCTAGAGCAATACAATACATGAACAGGAAATATTGTAACAACTTTGGGATGAGGGAGTACTACACAACTTTCCATTTGAATGCATGTGAAGATTTCCAATAAAAAAACCTGAATGTTGACGTAATCAGTCGTAATGTCACAGTCAGATCAGGGAAGAAAATTATATTTATAAATTTGGGGGGGGGGGGGGGGGGGGGCTACAGTACTTTTCAAGCTTGCCTGCATGAAAATAATTTGTTTTGCATCGGACTCTATAGATGCAAATTTATGATTTTTGGGAGCAAATTCGCCCCGAGCCCCCGTGTATTTTTTTCACCGAGTCAGATATAATGTACACCCATAGTCAACTTCCCCTTGTCTAGTTCAGGATGACGCCAAATTGGTGTTGTCGACAACTTGGAATCAGGAAGTGAACAATGGGTGATAAAAAAAAAGGGCGGGTACAGGTCCGTCTTGTCTACCGTATTTGCTGGTGTATTAACCGCACGTTTTTACATACAGAAGAACTTTCAAAAATGGGGGAGTGGTTAATACATAGAGATAGAGAAATTTATTTCATGAAAATATCACATATATGGCTAGATATTTAGATAATATCAAATTATTGTGGAGTAAAAGGCTTGATAGGCTCTCTTTTATGAGTTATGCTCTAATCAGAAACATTTATGTGACTAGTGTTGTTATTCTGTACTAAAAGTTTACAAAAGTTATAGGGGAAAGCATGGGATGTGTGTTTAGATTGATTATGTTGCAAGATTCCCAGCACAGTTTTGTCATGTAGTAGAAAATGTTTTTTCCCCTACAATAACAACCCAAAGTTGGGGGTGCGGTTAATACACAGGTGCGAATCGTGCGATTTATACCAGCAATTAATGCAATTGTGACATCATCATTATTTGATACCATACTGTAATAATTTGTAAAATGTTACAAACTCCCTCACTCATTAATACATTTTGAACACGCAGTACATGAATACGTATTCATCGGTCTTAAAACATATTCTACTAGGCAGCAGATGTATACATGTAATTGGCAAGTTTGATCTTCCGATCTGCCGTGCAGTGATCTTGAAAGTTGAAGATCTTATTATAATTTGTAGATTTCTGATTTGGTGTCAGAATTAAATTCAAATTATATTTTGACTTGTTCTCATTCTCCTATTAACTTTCTCTTCTCAATTGATTTGTTTTTTTACTTTTCTACACTTTGAACTTAAAACAAGTACAGTAAAAGGTGTGTATACACAGTTTCCCTCTAAACCAAAGTCCAAGTTTTTATCGGACCAGGGCCCCATTTCATAAAACATTTCCAATTATTGTAACTGCTATGACAACAGCAGTTTAGCTGTTGCCATGGTAGTCACAATAATTGGACACTTACAACAGTTGGAACAGTTTTATGAAACGGGGCCCAGTCCTGAAGGCTGAAAGGACCCGAATTATATAGAATGGGCACATGTATATTCACATTCTTTGCCGACTCTCCTTGGCTTCATCACATTGTGATTATCAGATCTTCTTCAATATTTCTCCTCCTCCACGAACCTAGATCGACAAATGTATCGTTTTCATGGCCTCTTTTAGTTTTACATTTAAATTGCATTAGAACTCCTCCTCCACAAACCTAGATCGACAAATGTATCGTTTTCATGGCCTCTTTTAGTATACATTTAAATTGCAATTAGTACTCCTTCTCCACAAACCTAGATCGACAAATGTATCGTTTTCATGGCCTCTTTTAGTTTTACATTTCAATTGCATTAGAACTCCTCCTCCACAAACCTAGATCGACAAATGTATCGTTTTCATGGCCTCTTTTAGTTTAACATTTAATTGCAATTTTCTGTCGGCCCTTCTAAGAAGGCCAGGGCCGACAGTAAGAGATTGCAATTAAAACGATAGATTTGTCGATCTACCACGAACCATGTCCTCTTTTCATTCGCAATTCTCTTCTCATCTTCCACATTTTCCTTTTCCAGCTTAAATCAATCCTCTTCAAACTTCATTTTAGACTAGAGTTCTCACCACTCTTTCCTTTCTTATTCATCTCTATGTCATTGCCTTACTAACTGTAACAGTGACTGATCTGGATAACTCTACAGAGCGCCAGCGCTTGCAATTTTGTGTGCACGATATTTTCGTGAAATAATATATATGATACGATAATTAACCATCTACTCCTTCACAAATATGTGATTTAACCTGCCGCTAGATGAAAATGTTGATTTGTAGCTCATTTCCCATGTAAAATCCATGATTTAGGCACCAGCTCGACCTCTGTCCATGTCATAGCGAGACTTTGAACAGGTTTTCAACGAAAGCTTTGATCGCGCTTTGGTCTCCATTCAAGTTGTCTGATTCCAATTAAACGGCAGATCTGACACGTTAGTGGTTTTTCCCGTACCACTAAACGCGTCAGATCTGCCGTTTAATTGCAATTTGGGGGGTTTCTGTAGGTGGTTGTAGAGCGCCAGCGCAAGCGCTGGCGCTCTGTAGAGTTATGATCTGGACTGCTCCAAGTAACAGTCTTTCTCCCCACCTCTCCACATTCTTCGCCTTCTTCCCCAGTCTTACTCTTACTTACTGTACTCAGTCAGACTTCGTCAGATAGTCATCATAACTCTCTCTCAATTTCCTTGTTTTTCTTTTTCTTTATAAATAGAGAATTAGTTCTTAAGCTCTGCTTGAATTGACGATATTGTATAATTTACAAATGAACATGATCACATTCACAATCAACAATACACACTATTTAAAACTAAATACATGTAAATAAATTGTCATTGTTTACAATTACACTTCAGTAGTCTTTAGACTTTGTCTTACTCTTTATTCAGACAGTTTAGTCTTTAGACTTAGTCTTTAGACTTAGTCTATTTAGACTTTAGTCTTTAAGTTTAACTTTTTAAGTTAACTTATAAGTTATAGTTATACTTTTATACTTTATAGAATATAGTATATATTAATTATAGAATATAGTATACTTTTGTTTCGAAAAAAAGAAAATCACCTGTCTCACTGCATCTTTGGGATTGCTGATGAGTGATGCTCTGCTGTCTAGCGACCCATTCGACATGCCGAGTTTGGACTTGGTCGAACCAACATCCGACCGACTTCCGTAATAATTAGGATTACTCATTTTTCAGAATAATTTGACGAGTTCTAAATTCCCGCTGCTCGGCAGCGATACTCTGACCCTTCCACCGGCCGGCCCAGCCCGGGCAGAATCCGCGCGATGACTGGTAGTAGGCCTCCTCCTCCAGCGGCTCTCGGTAGCGAAGATGTATCAATTTGGGGAAGGCAATTTAATGAATTTTGGTAGACTTTGATGCTTGCGACGGAGATTACATGGTTCTACACCTATGACGGATGATTGAGTCAACTACTCGTCGTATTTGTTCAACTTTACTCGGCGTTCAGCGTCTTTTAAAAGCTTGTTGACATTTAATAAATATTTTTATATGCATATTTTCCGTAACAGTGCATGCATGCAGTGCAGCTTGCGCGCGTGCATATATATATCTATGGCATAATTGCGCGACGGCGCGCGCCCGAGCGCGCGCCCGGCCGCGCCATCAATCGCGTAATGCGTACGCGCGCTTGCGCTTGATACGGAAATTAGGGGAACCGCGGCACCCATTACAAATTCTAATCAAAGGACCGGGGTGCTTGCTTCGGATGGTTTAGGGTTGTTTTTTGTGTGTGTGTTTTTTTTTGCTTTCATTCACAAATAAATTAATGTTTACGCCATAATCTATACTTAATCGTATGCATGTATTATCACTCAAATCAGACCTACATGTAACCATGCGCCTGGGAAGCGGGGGTGCTGGGGGTGCTGCAGCCCCGGGGGGGGGGGGGGGGGGGGGGGTCTGTCCTCATAGAAAGGGGGGTATCATGCGTGACCAAGGACTTGCCAAAAGCACCCTAAACAAGTATTTGCGTGGTGCAAAAAATACACCCTATACCTAAGTAAGTATGATTATCGGTAATTTGATACCCTAAGCAAGTAATCAATTTTGTGTAAACCTCTAAGCAAGTTATAACTATTGTTGATACCCTAAGCAAGCAATCGATTTTGTGTAAACCCCATAGCAATTGTTATAACTATTTTTGATACCCTAAGCAAGTAATACTATTTTGCTTTCCTTGCATGAGGCCCTTGATCAAGCACAATGTAAATAAGTTGTCGGTTTTTCCAACATAATGAGCACGATCCAGGAGCACGATAATTATTGTAACAGCGAATAGCGAACGTGACATGTGCGATGTTTTGGACCGGGATTTTGTGGCCAGAACGGTGACTAAAACTTGTTCTAGTGTTGAATGAACCCTATAGCAAGTAAGCTGAATTTTTGAGACCTTAAATGCGTAACTCATCAGCCTAAAAAAAATACTCTTTTTCCTGATTTTGGGTGATTTTGAGACCCTATTCAAGATACTCGAGTAACTCGAGTAAAACCACCCTTTTTACTCGAATTCTTGGTCACGCATGATACCCCCTTTTCTATGAGGACAGACCCCCCGGGGCTGTGCACAGCACCCCCGGAAATTTTTCAGGGGGTGCGCAGCACCCCCTGCAATTTAAAAAAAAAATGTTATAATGTATATCATTATGCTTCGTTTACGAAATTGTCACACAGCCGACAGCCACAAATGACGCTTTTTTTTTTACTTTGGGATAATTTGGATATATGCAAATTATGATTAGACGATATTGGGCAGGAAGGTCAGCTTGCTACAACTTCTGTAAACTATTTAATCTTCACAAAGATCAATCACTCAGACGAACATATCAGCACCAGACGGGAAAATGCACCTTGACATAATCAGTGGCGGATCTACGGGGGGGGGGGGGGGGGTTAGGGGGTTTAAATCCCCCCCCCCCCCCCCCCTGCCAAGTGAAAATGTATCACTGAAAAAAGTGAACAAAAATCACTTACGGGGGTTCAAAATAGCAAAAAAATTCGCCGCTTCGCGGCCATAACTGAAAAAAGTGAACAAAAATCACTTACGGGGGTTCAAAATAGCAACAACAACAAAATCGCCGCTTCGCGGCTATCACTAACAAAAGTGAACAAAAATCACCGGGGGTTCAAAATATTTTAACCAAAAAAATATATATATCTCAGCACCCCCGGTGAAAAATCCTTCCCAGGCCTTTGCATGTAACCATGCATTGTTCTGACATTGTTCTGGCATATACGCCTCTGACTAGATCTAATACAGGGTGGCCCAGAAATAACGGAACGGGGCACTTCCCAAAATAAAGTAACAAAATGAACATGTCCATTGGATAGGGTGTCCTTTCCAATGAACAACGATACCAAGAAAAGGAATTTTGGACGTGTAGTTTTTGTTTTAGGGCGCTTTGAGTGAGACCATGTCAGGTTCCTATTTTTGTCAATTTTTACCAAGTCAGTGCCTGATAAATGAGACTTATTGCCCTACATACCATTGGACATGCGAGTATTCCGCGCGCCATTGTTAGTGTGCATTCAGCTGTGTGCCGAGCGGTGCCGAGATAATGGGAATAATTGGTCAATAGTATGACGGGCAGTAAGTCTCATTTATCAGACACTGACTTGGTAAAAATTGACAAAAATAGGAACCTGACATGGTCTCACTCAAAGCGCCCTAGAACAAAAACTACACGTCCAAAATTACTTTTCTTGGTATCGTTGTTCACTGGAAAGGACACCCTATCCGCTGGACATGTTCATTTTGTTACTTTATTTTGGGAAGTGCCCCGTTCCGTTATTTCTGGGCCACCCTGTATAGGTTTTCCCGGCCAAATTCGTCAAAATAGCAGGCATATTCATTATTTATGTCATTCAAGTTCGCGTGATTTTTGTAAACCTGCTGTTTACACTGTTCAATTTTAAACTCCAGAACATTCATCTTCGTCAAATTGCATTCAGTTTACAACGACAACGTATTCAAATTGGTCAGAATGTCAAACAATTTGGCAATAAACATCCGTCATTCAAATTCGTGCCAGTTTGCTTGACCTTATAGATTTCGGACCGATTTGGGTTTTCTATTTCGTTTTCAGGCGTGCTTATTTGCACATCTAGCATTCAAATAAGAACGATCAGAACAATCATACAGTATGACGCATTATGAAGGCGGAGGGGGGGGGGGGGGGGGGGGCAATTTACTTCCCTATTTCCCATTATTCCATCACTCCCCAACCACCACCCCCACCCAAGGTAGGTTTTTTTGTGGTCATATTTGTCTTTATTCTTTTTTTAAAGACTTATTTTAATCTTTGTTTTCAGATTTTCACATTTAACTGACAATTGTTATGTTATGTTAAGTCATAGTCTTGTTTCATGTTTTCATTTTATTTCCATTTCTCACACAGTGCTTGGGTCATTTGTTAATCTATATTGTCTTTATTATTATTATTTTTTAAAGAGTTATTTAAATCTTTCTTTTCAGATACACACTGCTAATTAAGTTAAATGGCATTAGGCCTATTCCTATAAAGCTACACTCTCATTTGTACGAACGAGCGAGTAGCTTTATCATGTTTATAGGAAAACAATACAACTAAAGAAATTAATGAAAAGGATTGCACACATTTCCAAGATGTTAGCCCGTAGACGAAATAGAATGTATAAACGCCTACATTATCTTTGAGGACGAAATCGAATGCTCTTCACCCGCTTTTTTAAGTTGAATGGTGTTATTTCAATTCGGTTTGACAACAGTTGGCAATCGCACAGTCCAAAAATCAAATTGAATGAAATTATTTGCTAATTGAAATACGATCTTGATCTTCATTCAATTTCGTTCTAAATTGCGTGCTGTTAATGACCATTTGAGTGCTATTTTGACGAAATTGGCCGGGATTATACTACTCGTCTCACAAGATTTTAGCAATCATTTGTCTCCAGCTCCATTTCGAAAGAGTTCAGGGATGGGATAGTTGAGTTTTAAAATAGAGGGCGCTAAACAAAATATGTTTTTTGTGAGATAAATTATTACCTACTGTCGAAATAAGATAGAGATAGATAAGATAAGATACAAATAAATTTTATTTTATTTTATATTATAAAGAAATATGTCATCCACTGGCAAATGGAAAAGAAGGCAATTATATTATTATAACGATAATGAACTTCATTACAATTACAATGAAATTATAATCAAATTTCTCATGTATCTGTTATATTTTACGATATATATATCAAATCATAATTATTAAGCATATAATAGGGAGGGTAGCTCGACTTGCTCGTTTTTTGTAGAGATATCGGTATTATGAAGTACATGCATGTATAATTATATTAATTTAGTTGAAAACTTATTACAAGCTCGTTTTTAAAAGAATGTAGGCTATACCCCAGAAAATGAGATAATGCTGTGATATACAGTATACAAATATTTCTGCGCTATATATCAACTGGAATCTTTCTTTGCATTATGACTACTTAAAGGTCCTATAATGCAAATATAATATGTTGAATTCTATTTATCTGCATTGCGTTTACATCAATAATTTGTTAACTGTTTTACCTAAATATGTTTTCTTATTTTAAAAGATTGTTTGCACTATTGTTTCATCTTACTATTAGCCCCATCTCTTTAAAAAAAAAACTATCCAGAGTAAAATTCTGCATGTGACCTCACCTGTCAATCACAACTCAGTTACTTATCAGATGAACAATGTACTTTGGACAGGCTGACGACTGCTCACAATAGTATCTGTTGTTGTTGTTTAGTTTGGTGGCAATCAGTCAAATCTGACTATTGTTGCCAATTGCTTTTCTATTGATTTCATTTTCACATATTTTAAAAGTATTATACAATTTTATATATCATCAACAAATTATGTATATGGCACCGCTAAACATATTGCGATATTTCATTTTTTTTCTTTTCTCCTACCTTATTATGAATATTACTTTTATATACCAAAATATAACAATTTTCCTTATTTCAATAACAAAATATGCATTTTTTGTTTCCTACTTCTTAATAAAGTAATTCTTAAACAAATTAGTGCAAACATTTAGTGGGCTTATTTTGTGCATGTTAGTGCAAATACATAATACATGGTATACCTTTGTCTTCTGAGATAATCATAATACAATACAAAATAAACAAAACTCACTCCTACTACATGTATGTCTGGTGCCTGCTCTCACATTGGGACTCCCGCCACTGATGTGTAGCTTGGCATCAACATAATATATACATACTCGACAATATTGTATGATATTAACTGAATTATACAAACAAAACAAAAAAAACAAAAAAAACATGTAGCGACATAACTTTGTCTTCTTTTTTCCACTTCACTTACAAACTGAAATAATCATCATACAATACATATTTATATATGATTGCTTTTATATATTAGTGTATGGCCTGTATAAAGAGGCACTACTGCACCCGCAGCTTGTACCTCTATCATACAGGCTCATATAGTTATGCATTTTATTGACTTATGCATTTAATATTCTTATACAAATACAAGGGTACTAATACCACTAAAAAATAGTGTTTTTCTATCTATCTTGGCCTGTACAAAGAAGCTCTATCATACAGGCCTATTTAATTATACATTTTATTAACTTATGCATTTATTTTTCTTTATATAAAAACAAAAATACTAATACCAAAATAAATAGTATGTTTCTATCCGACTTCTAAAGGCTTGTATGGTAAAACACTGCTGCCCCGCAGTTTGTGCTCATATCATACTCCCCTTTCAATTAATACATGTACATACGTTTACATAACAACACCCTTTATACTACTTTATATATAATTACTTTTATATATTAATGTATGGCCTGTATAAAGAGGCACTACTGCACCCGCAGCTAGTACCTCTATCATACAGGCTCATATAGTTATGCATTTTATGGACTTATGCATTTTTATAATCTTTTTATGCCCTGTATGGCCTGCATAAAGAGGCACTACTGCACCCGCAGCTTGTGCCTCTGTCTTGCAGGCTCATAAAGTTATGCATTTTATTGGCTTATACATTTAATATTCTTATACAAAACAAGGGAAATGATACCAACAAAAATAGTGTGTTTCTATCTATCTTGATCTGTACAAAGAAGCACTACTGCACCCGCAGCTTGTGCCTCTATCATACAGGCCTATTTAATTATACATTTATGCATTTATGCATTTATGACTTATGCATTTAATTTTCTTAATAATAAAAAAAATATATATATAATAATAATAATAATAATAATAATAATAATAATAATACTAATACCAATATAAACAGTGTGTTTACAATACAAAATACAATACAAAATAAACAAAACTCTCTCTTACTATGTCTGGTGCCTGCTCTCACAACGGGACTCCCGCCACTGATGTGTAGCTTGGCATCAACATATATACATACTAGACAATATTGTATGATATTAACTAAATTATAAATAAACAAGAGACCAACAAAACATGTAGCAACACAACAATCAAAGTGATACAATAATCACGCCTACTCATACAAAACTCAACACTGTATCATTAGTTTAATTAAATTATAACGACAAGTCCATCAAAACTTTACAAAACTCACTCCTACTATTTATGATCCATATATATACATAACATGTATTCAAAAGCCTACAAAACGAGCCGTCCTGTTTACAAATCGCACAAGTGCTCTTTGGGTAGTAATATCACCACTTTTTAATAATTCCTTTATATCTTCTCCTTCATTTATACCCGTTTCAATTATGAGCATAGCTCTTTCTATCATATATTGTGGGCATACTACTAAAAAGTGATGTACAGTTTCCATTACCTGACATCTCTCACAAAAACCATTCTCATGAAAGCCCAGTCTATACGAGTCATAATTCAAACCTATTACTCCTAATCGTAAACGTCTTATTATTTTCTCTTCCTTCCTAGGAAGGGAAGTTCTAAATTTAGTGGGAAGACGAGGTAATACATGTTTCAATAATGCATGTGATGTTGACCATTTCTCCTGCCACACTTTGAGCATATTATTACTCAATTCATGTTTTGCTTCTTCCAAAGTTTTCTTACTAAATATCTTTATAGGGCCATTAATACCAGATTTTGCGCACTTATCTGCCATCTCATTTCCTTGGATGCCGCAGTGGGCAGGAATCCATTCAAAAGCAATATTACAATTCTTATACTTTAAGTGGGTTAGAAGCATCAAAATTTCTTTAACCATATTATCATCTTTTGTATTGCGTATTGCTAAGAGACCACTCAAAGAATCACTCAATATTACAACACCAACATGCAAGTTATCTAATTGGTCCACCCATGTTAGAGCTAATATAATTGCGGCTAATTCTGCTTTGAACGATGATGAAGAGTATGAGAGGCGTTTACTTTCTTTATATGAGAAGGCTGGAACCCAAAAGGCTGCTGATGAAGTGACCTGTCCAGGGACGTGCGAATCGTCTGTGAATATATGGAGTTCAGAATGCCATTTAGTTTGTATTACTTCTTTACTACATTGTAACATATAGTGTGGATTATCATTTCTATTTATATATTGTTTTAATTCTAATGAAATGTTTGGGACGGCAAGTGTCCATGGTGGTACATGGTGAACAGAAAGGGATTCCATGTCCTCTATCTTTATTTCCAAAGTTCTATATCCAAAAGGTTTATTACAGGTCTTCGCTTGTAAGTACTCAAACTGCCAACAGGGTTGAATATGTAGTAATAAAGGGTGAAACTTTATTCTACTTATTGAACATTTAAATTTATCTACTAACATTTGCCTTCTCAAATCAAGTGGTGCTTCTCCTGTTTCTGCTTGAAGTGCGTCTAAAGGCGTGAGGGGGAGGGCTCCCATACAAATCCTTAACGATTGATATTGAATAGTATTCAATCCTTTCTTAACACTCTCGGAGGCGCTATCGTATGCCTCACACCCATAGTCCAATAATGATCTAATATATGCACGGTATACCATCAACAAAGACTTTGAGGAACTGCCCCATTTTGTCCCTGAAAGACATCTCAATATATTTATTTTATTTTTGCATCTCTTTATAACATTTTCTACATGAGCATGCCATGTAAGTTTACTATCAAACAATATACCAAGAAATTTATGATTCAATTTAAATACTAAATCTACCCCATTCACCTGAATAACAGGGAACTTAGGGCTAACATTCTTAGTAAAGAGTAGTGGGGTAGTTTTCAACAAGGAAAGGGATAAACCCCATTTCTTAAACCACACATTAAGATAATTTAAATACTCTTGAACTTTTTTTGCCATAAACTTAACGTTGTTGCCTGCAATCCAAATTACAATATCGTCAGCATACATCAAAATCCCCACATGTGGGTTCACAGGTATATCTGACATCATAATATTAAATAAAAGGGGGCTTAGGATACTTCCCTGTGGAAGTCCCTTACGTAACTTCTTTGTTTCTGAACATTGATTATTTATACGAACTTGATACGACCGGTCTGTAAGGTAATTGTGCAAAAACACTAACATTCTATCTTTTATTCCTCTTTCCTCTAGCTTACAAAGAAGGCCCTTAATGTTAAGCGTATCGTACGCCTTTTCCAAGTCCAGAAAGACTGTCATAACTTGACTTTTATTATTGATATTCTTTTGAATTATGTTTTCTAAAAACACAACATTATCCATAGCACTTCTTCCTTTTCTAAAGCCCAATTGAAAAGGAGGTAGAATCTCATGTTTTTCTACAAACCAATTCAATCTTTCTTTTACCATTCTTTCCATAATTTTAATAAAACATGGTAATAATGATATAGGTCTATAAGAATTCACATTGTGAGGATCTTTATCAGCTTTCAAGATTGGAATAAAAAGCGCATGTTTACAGGCCTTTGGAACAACTCCTGATTTCCAAATTATATTAAACAACTTTAACAACATGTCTTTCCCTACAGGAGGGAGATTATTATACACTTCATAGGGAACCTTATCATGACCCGGTGTGGATTTGTTATTAATATCTAAAGATTTCTCTAATTCTTCTATACTAAAAGGTTCATTTATAACCATATCCAAAGCTTCATCTTTCATAGTATCTATATCAAACACAATGGCATCACCTCCGTTACCATTATCCATTTGAGCCCCATTTTCATAATAAAACTTCGAGAGTGCATCAGCCTTTTCTTTGTCCTCAAAGAGTTCTTTCTCATTCATTTTCAAAGTGGGAAACTTTTTATTGTTCACACTTTGACGATTCATTCGTTTTATACATTTCCAAATCAAAGTTTCATTAGTGTAACGATTTATTTTTGAACAAAACTGTTTCCAATAAGTTTGTTCGGCTAAACGAATGGTTTTTTGGGTTTCTGCTTTTGCAGTCTGAAAATTTAAAAGATTCATTACTGATATGCATCTCGAGAGTTTATTTTTTGCTTTATTTCTTTCTTTTATTTTGAAAGAGCACTCATTAGTCCACCAAGGGATAGGATCATGTTTATGATCTTTCTTGCGTGGTGGAGATATTTCTTTAAGAACTTTCAATATACCCTTCATAAAATTATCATAAAATATTTGAACATAAAATATTATCACATCTTTGAATACACTATAACCAACTCGCACTCTTTCAATTTCAACTTTGCTAATATTGTCAGAAAACCCCAACCATCATTAGTTCATGTCGTCATGGTGACATAAATCATGCCAAGTCAACTTCTAAAAAAATAATGTCGACATGGCGACGTACTATCTTGCCAAGTCGACTTTACAAAACAGTTCATGTCGTAATGGTGACATGAATTATAATCACCAAGTCGACTTCCAATAAAGTATGTCGTCATGATGACATAAATTATCTTACCAAGTCGACTTCCTAAAAAGTATATTTTGTCATGGCGAAATAAAAAGTCGACTACGTAATGTTTAGTTTATCCGGCCCGGCCCGGCGTATACAAGATTCCATGATATGAATTAAACTTTTAGATTTCAGACATTTATAACTCCTATAATGTGTGTATAAAATAGTGAATATATTCGTAGCGTAGTTTTAAAGAGCATAGCGAGGAAAAGATTAAAACTGTATATAGGTGGTCAAAGCCCCTTAATTATAACAGTGGCCTAGGGGGCACATCAGCCCTGAAAGCTTGTTGATATTCGCCTAAAGGATTACACATGTTTTTTGGTTGATGTTATAATCAGTGATAATGGACACTAATATTAATTTGAATTAATGTAAGCTTTAATAATTTTTGACCTCTGCCCAAAGTTCTGCATATGGGGAAACATAGACCCCTTATCGCTCTTGCTGGGGGTCCAGGCTGCAGAGCCCCTGGATGTTTTTGGATTTTTGCAATTTAGCACATTCAAGACGGGGTATAAAGCCCAATGACAGTACTGGGAAACGCCCCACCCACAACAAATTAAAAAATACGCCTTTTTTTACCAACCGTGTGAAAGAATTATCATAACTTATCTGTTAATGTAAATATTTGAACACAAAGTGCGTTGAAATTGAATATTTGAGCAATACAATGTTCGAAATTAAAACTGTCAGTGGTTGACACAATTAGACAGCATGTTTGCGGCTGCGTGCAATATAATTATGCAGAAAGGTCCACTTTTTGCCGGTCTCGGGTTTATATATACTTATTACCGATCTCGGGTCCTATACAGAGTGTTTATAAAAAAGCGGAACCCAACTTCCACCAGCTATATCTTAAATATTAAACAAAGTTATGTTTATTGCAATATATCATCGCACAGATAATTTAATACTCTTTCATTTGGTACCATATTTGTCATAATTGAGCTTGTAGTTATCGAACTGCAAGCATTTTAAATGAGCAATGTTAAAATTGCTTTGCGCACAAGATTTAGATCTATTCATCAACCCGGTCTGATCAATGGTAATTCATTGAAACCTCTCCTTCTGTTCTTTTGTCTTGTAATCCTTTTGTTCCGATCGTTCTTAAGCTAACATGGAGATACTTTTTAAATCGGTTCCTTGCCTGACCATTAGTAGAGCAGATAAGTGTAATAATCGTTCAAAGTTTGATACAAGCAAGAGACTTGGTATGTAGGCTATCTTAGGGACACTTTTCAGGAAAAAACACTTAGCCACGCGAAAATCCAAGATGGCGGCCATTTTCCAAGATGGCCGCCAAATAGCTACTTTTTGATATAAAAAATGACTGAGTTGGCCGATTTTAATAATCTTGGTGTCGTTTTATATGTTTATTGACATGCTGAACGCAATGGTGATACATGCGGACTCATATGATGGCCAAAATCCAAGATGGCCGCCATATTCCCAGATGGCCCCCAAAAAGCTACTTTTTTATATAAAAATTGACTGAGTTGGCCGGTTTTGATATTCTTGGTGTTGACTTATATGTTTCTTGATATGCTAAAAACGATGGTGATATATACTGACCAATTTGATGGCCAAAATCCAAGATGGCAGCCATATATTCAAGATGGTCGCTAAAAGCTCCTTTTTGGTATACAAATTGACTGAGTTGGCTGATTTTAATAACCTTGGTGTCGATTTAAATGTTAATTGATATATTTACGAGCGATTGTAATACAAACGGACCAATATAAAAGCGAAAATCTAAGATGGCTGCCACTTTCCAAGATGACCGCCAAGGCTAATTTGTTTGTATAAAAGTTGACTGAGTTTGCCGATTTGTATTATCTTGATGTCGATTCATATGTGACCTGATATGCTAAAGACGATTATGATACATACAGACATGTATAATGGCGAAAATCCAACATGGCGGCCATTTTTCAAGACGGTTGCCAAAAAGCATTTTTTTACATTTTTCAAAAACTGACTGAGTTGGTTGATTCTATTAAGCTTTGTACTGATTAAAAGGTTTTTTGATGAGCGATTTGTTATACTAATGCTATATTATTGTTCGAATGTGACAAGCTTCTGCCAGATCATACCATGAGCATGCCCAACTGTGATACGATTTGTCCTAAATATGACATAGATTTGCATGCATTTGAGGGGCTTTATATGCTTTATATGCTTTATATGTGCCCTAATATGGTCATCTTCAATACTCTTGGGATGGAGGGGGTGAGGGTGGGGGCTACAGCCCCCAAGGCCCCTCCTCCATCTCCGTATACACCCATGGTTGCCGCGGTTAGGGCCACGCTTCTGTAAACAGTGTGGGTGCGAGCAGACACAACGCCGCACTACAATAACCGACAAACAACATAATCCAGTCAAGTGTATTATCTTTTTATCCTTTTTTTTTAAACACTTTTTTCGTTCCACTGAATACGCCAGTTACCACCACTTTGACAAATACTCATTAATTATGTTCACACGCCATGAAACTAGTTTAGTACGCATACAAACAAGTTTCGGAATACATAATATTTGTTTAATCTTACCTTGATATCTATTTGGCGGCCATTTTTCAAGACGGTTGCCAAAAAGCATTTTTTTACATTTTTCAAAAACTGACTGAGTTGGTTGATTCTATTAAGCTTTGTACTGATTAAAAGGTTTTTTGATGAGCGATTTGTTATACTAATGCTATATTATTGTTCGAATGTGACAAGCTTCTGCCAGATCATACCATGAGCATGCCCAACTGTGATACGATTTGTCCTAAATATGACATAGATTTGCATGCATTTGAGGGGCTTTATATGCTTTATATGCTTTATATGTGCCCTAATATGGTCATCTTCAATACTCTTGGGATGGAGGGGGTGAGGGTGGGGGCTACAGCCCCCAAGGCCCCTCCTCCATCTCCGTATACACCCATGGTTGCCGCGGTTAGGGCCACGCTTCTGTAAACAGTGTGGGTGCGAGCAGACACAACGCCGCACTACAATAACCGACAAACAACATAATCCAGTCAAGTGTATTATCTTTTTATCCTTTTTTTTTAAACACTTTTTTCGTTCCACTGAATACGCCAGTTACCACCACTTTGACAAATACTCATTAATTATGTTCACACGCCATGAAACTAGTTTAGTACGCATGTTCAAGTTTCGGAATACATAATATTTGTTTAATCTTACCTTGATATCTATTTGCTTTCCCGTTCTTGTAATGTGTATGAAATTTGATTATTTCAATTCTGCTGCATGATATTTCAATTTTAATTGATTTATTAATTTGCCACATTAAAACGCAATAAAGACATTATAAACATTTAGTTACTTGCATGTGATGAACACGGATTCATCCTAATTGTTAAATGAATTTCATCATTTACTCTCTACGGAAATGTTGAAGAGCATTAGTTATCCAATTAAGGACGATAACTATTTCAACTCTAATGTGTTTGTCCCTTTTAATGACATAACATTAGGCGGAAAAATATTTGATTATTAATATTGAAGACAAATGTGAAATAAAATTTCAACGCATTTGCCAATTTACACGCCAAATTCTGTTTTGAAAATATGACAATGTGTTGCCAATTTAAGGAATTTTCTAAAGTCTAGCAATCTACGCATTAATAAAATGAAAGCAGGTAGAGAAACAATATAGAGCTCTGAAAATAGAAGAATTTCTGCTCTTTCCCATTGTGCACTTCATGTAACTTGGTATCTTCTTGCTCAAATGTAAGACTCCCAAACCACAATATGTGGGCCACCACCCTTAATGGGTTGTACCAAATTTTCTGAAATGGTTACTTTCAATGTACAGTTACAATTTGTTTGATTCAATCTGGCTTTTGTACAAGTTCTGCCCAAGTGGCAAGGTACGTTTCGCTATAACTACTCTATTAATTGATACAATAAACCAGACTGTCGACGATTCTAGTCAAAATGACGAGGCCATTGAGCATGCAATATAAACTGAATTACATTATGTTTATCATACGTCCTAGACAATAGCTAGATTTAATCAATCTTATGGAAATCTATTATTCTAAACTTTTGGGATATAAAGAATGTTGCCCTTTACTTGTAATAGTAATATTTGGGACCATGGTTCCCTGAAAAGAAAGGCTGACTTCGTCAAAAGGAGGAGCGGTGTGACGAGTGTCGGTGTCCATCTTTACAATGTGGCATATCGAATATGGTAAACGTGTGATACTGTAATATTATACCCCTATCACCCAAAGCTAATAATAAGGAAGCTGCAAAAATCTCTACAGTTTTGTTTGGTACATAGAGCGGTCCATGTCGTAGCCAGTATTAAGCCATGCCAACTGAGAAGGGGTCTAAAGGTAGTTTAATCTGAACATGTTAATTGATCTTGGTGTATAAACTGCTGTTTTATGCAAACTGTACATGAACTCCCAATACATTTTTACTGATTAAAATCTTATTATTCTCTTAATAAACATATTAGGCATATATTCAGGGGGGCAAGGGTTTGGACGGTCCAGGATGAGGTAAAGAGATCGTTCCGGGTTAGGAAATAGCAATACATGAGCAGCCTGTCCCAAAAATCAAGAACAAAAGACATTTCATGAATTCAGTACAGAAAGAAGGGTTATATCATTTTTTGACGGGGGTGAGTCTCACGGAACTCTGATGTGGGGGTCTTAAGAGCTGACTACAAGCACAAAATATAGGGTCTTTGGAGCTACAAAACCCTGAAACGGGAGTTAAGGGTCTAAGGAGCAGACTAAAACTACAAAATACATGGATTTGGAGCTACCAAAGGCCTACAGAAACCCTCAAATGGTGGTCCAAGGAGCTGACTAGAAGAAGAATATTGGACTTTGCGCTACTCAACTACCTAGCCAAGACATTCCGGGGGTCTATGGAGTAGCAATTTTTGAAAATCGGGTATCTTGAGAGTGGCACATACCCGTCTTACATTATACATGAGTGCCCCTCCCCCCTGGGGGTTATATAACCCTATATCCCTTAGCTACGCCATTGTTAAGGTCTGTGTGTAACCCAAATGTTTTCAGCACATCAAGAAATATATCAAAAGACACCGGGAATATCAAAATCGATCTACCCAGTCAATTTGTATATTATTAAAAGTAGGTTTTTGATGGTCATCTTATAAACGGACGGCCATTTTGGATTTTAGGCATTGCATACGTTAAATGTATCACAATCGTTTTCAGCATACCAAGAAGCAATATTCGACACCAAGATTATTAAAATCGGTAAAACCGTCAATTTTTTAGATCAAAAATTTGTTTTGGGGTGGCCATCTTGGAAAATGGCCGCCATGTCGATTTTTGCCATCATATGGGTCCGTATGTGTCATAATCGGCGTAAGCATATCAATACACAACGAAATTGACACCAAAATGATTAAAATCGACGAACTCAGTCAATTTTTATATCAAGAAGTAGCATTTTGGTGGCCATCTGGAATTAATGGCTGCCATCTTGGATTTTTGCCATCAAATGGGTCCATATATCACTATGTTTTTAGCATATCAAGAAACATATAAATCAACACCAAGATTATCAAAACCGGCCATCTCAGTCAATTTTGTATATCAAAAAGTATAGCTTTTTTGGGCCATCCGGGGAAATGGCAGCCAACTTAGATTTGGGCCATCATATGGGTACGTATGTATCACCATCGTGTTCAGCATGTCAATTAACATATGAAACGACACCTAGATTAGTTAAATTGGCCAAATCAGTCAATGTTTATATCAAAAAGTAGCTCTTTGGCGGCCATCTTGGAAAATGGCCGCCATCTTGGATTTTTGCTTGGCTAAGTGTTTTTTTCTAAAAAGTGTCCCTAAGGTAGTCTGCATACCAAGTATGTTACTTGTATCAAACTTTGAACGATTTCCGTGATAGTTTACACTTATCTGCTCTACTACATGCAACTGACCACTGAACACGAGCACAAACCTGTGCAGACAGACATGGGGGCATGTGGAAGGATGTTGGGGATGATTATGGACACTCAACTCTTCTCAAAGTTGAATAAATGTCAAACTATGAATCAAGAAACATCATGAAATGTCACTTGACTTTGTGTACTGTTTCATTATTTACACTGCATTTAGCAATTACTTTCTACTCTTGTGCGCAAAGTACTTTTTACATAACCCTTTCAAGGTAAGTTTTATTCAATCATGCATGACGTTACCACAACATATTTGGTATCAAACGAAAGAGTATGAATCTACCTTTGGTATGACATATTGCAATAAATATAATTATGTTTATTAAATAAATTATTGCGGATGGAAGTTGGGTTTCGCTTTTTTTTATAAACACCCTGTATAACCCTATATACACACCATGGGCGTAGAGACTTACGTAATACCTATTAATCAGGGGGATGAATGAATAGATCACCCCCCCCCCCCAGTTCAATGGGTATCAATGACAGATCTGCACCCATGCTACACCCCCCCCCCCCCCCCCCCCCTCCCCTCCCCTTGAAAATTCTGGCTACGGGCCTGTTAAGGATATCGGCAATTTCGTAATCTTATTTTCAACCAAATGACACTTACATTAGACTAACGCAGAGGCGTCGGCGCGAATTCGGAAACATAATGCATGGGGGGGGGGGGGGGGGGGGGCAGAGCAATGTTCACACAAACAATGCCTCCCCCTTCCCCCCCCCCCCCCCCCCCCGTCCCCCAAATGCATTGTGTTTTCCGAACGAGCCGACTGCTCTGGACAAACGACATCCTTTTTCTCGACCAGAATAATTATATACATGACCAGTACATATCAGCTCCGCCTATCGACTTCAAAGTTATTTTGTTTATGATATTCAAATTGGAACTGCATTCAGCGCATACTATGGGCAGAATTGAAAGATTTTTCTATTTTCTGTGTCGATGTTTTATAGTTAGGAGTTTATTTATAAGTGTGTTAATTTGTGTGCGTTGGAGATGCATTACCCAACGTATTTGGAAATGTGAGTTCCCGCAACCGAAATAATTGCAATTGGGATTAATACAACGAGCTGATCGATGAGAAACTGACTGACAAACTGTATGCGCGCGGCAAAAACGAGATTTGCAGTCTTTTTCAAACTAAAACAACAGCTATGTTGAAGGTTAATTTATTAATGATCAATGTGTTTTCCCCCTCTTTTGCATTATATCACTCAATTTGTTCTCACTCAATTTTCGGAATTATTGGGGGGCGAAACGATATGTTCGCCTCTAATATTTTCGTGGGGGGGGGGGGGGGGCAACTGCCCCCTGCCCCCACCCCAGGATCGACGCCTCTGTTGCTAACTGAATCGACTGTCCAATCAAATAGTTGTATGCACACGACACGCTACTCAACATGCTCAATACCGATGCGCTCGAGCAGAACAGAGTCCGACGAGATCACGATCAATCTAATATTGTGCCAGAACTTGAACCGCAGTTTTCTCCGTTATTTATAATTAAAATTATGCCTGATCCGGTTTTAAATCGCTCCTAGTAATATGTTGTCCGTCTGACACCATTGTCGTTTTTATACATCCTTTAAAACTTATGAGTCACAGATTACGATGAATATAATAACTAGGATTTTGATTTTCTCAAGTTTTGCGGTAGATTGTGAGATGGGGGGACATATTTTACATCAAGTATGAGGTAAAGCTGTGTATCAATATCTAATTTATTTATATATAATTTCTTCGAAGGGCTATTTCAGAATGAGGAAAGCAATTTTGCAATATAATCATAATTCAATATGTCTTATGTATAGGGACCACCAGGCAAAGAACAACACATAGTTTTATGATAAAGGCAGTGGCGTAGTTACGGGGGGCACGATGGGGGGGGGGGGGGGGGGGCACGTGCCCCCAATCATTTGGCAAAAAATAAAAAATAAAATGAAGACCCGACATTAGGCCAAATGTGTCTATACACCATGTCCCAAAATTAATTACAACGAGACTTTCTGCAACGATAACTTTACAGATAGTAGATCAATCAGAATGATATTTCAGGGTATGAATTTATAACTTATTACCTACATCTAGCAGAAAACTCTATTCGATTTGCTTCAGTGGTCATTGAGAATTGGGTATCTTTGTAAATCATGTCATGTGTCACTTTCTTCCAGGTTTGACACCTGGATGCTCTTGTCACCCATATGAATGGAAATACCGTTTGTCCCCCAAAAAATACACTCGGACTTTTTTCAGGGTATGAAACTTATTACCTACATCTTGCAGAAAACTATATAATGGGGATCTTCATACATCATGTCAGCTGTCCCTTCCCTCCAGGTTTTGTAGGAAGACGCATTTATTGTGTTTACACCTTATAAGTTGTTCATTTTGTTCTCGCACAAAAATATCTTTTGAGAAAGTAACTTCTTGTTTCCTGCATTTTCAACTAACGAAATAAATAATGAATGAAATGAAGTAAAATGTAATCATATTTCTGAGGTTGCAAACATTATTAAGGTGTGAACATTAATGATTAAAGAGTTGGAACTCATGGAACACTTGATTTGAGCTATTCCTCCTTTATGGCTTTCATAATTTTTTTCACATCCTTCAGCAACAAAACCTCACACGAGTACACACCATTGATATAAAGGTATACTCACAATTTGAATTAATTCGTTAGTTGCCCTGGCAGTTGTGAGCAAAATATTGCCATTTATGGGGGTGCCAAGAGCATCCAAGTGTCAAACATTATTTATAAAGATCCCCGATTCTCCATGACCACTGAAGCAAATCGAATATGGTTTTCTGCGAGATGTAGGTAATAAGTTATAGTTTCATACCCTGAAATATCATTCTGATTGATCTACTATCTGTTATCGTTAACGATAACACAATTGTGTTCACGCGTTATGAACGAAAATGGACACATGACATGATTGACAAAAGATCCTCATTCTCCATGACCACTGAAGCAAACCGAGTAGGGTTTTCTGCAAGATGTAGGTAATAAGTTATAGTTTTATACCCTGAAATGTCATTCTGATTGATCTAATATTTTTAAGTTATCGTTGCAGAAAGTCCCGTTGTAATTAATTCTGGGACATGCTGTATACGTAGTCCAAAATGTCTAGACAAAGACAAACTTCCTTGACCAATTTCTTCAAGCCAAATGCACCCGTTCCATTAATTGATGATGCATATCTATAACGCCTACTGTTGTTGATCATGATTTTAAGAGCACCAGTCATCTTCTCCAGAGTCGGACCCGTGTCATGGGTCTAGTCACGCGGTGCTTGAAAATGGGCGACAACAGGCAGGCCTAGGACGGGGGAGGGGGGGGGGGGACATGCCCCTCCCCCGTACATCTGAAAGTGGAGGTGATTGTCCCTCTCACTTTTTAATATGCATACATTATGTATGTTTGATTCTATAGCTTGAACATTGTAATATTTCTGTCTCGGGTATGCACCAAATCGCACAATTTAAAGCCAAAAATGTGCAAAAGCTCCCTACAGTGGGAGGGGAACACCCCTCCCATACCCTCACCCGCTAGGTCGCTTCGCTCCCTCGCAATGCCCCCCACTTTAGAGAACATTTTGCCCCCTTCTTTAAAATGATCCTTCTACATCAAGCGCATCATTTACAGATCCACCTAACCAGACAATGTACGCCAGAAACAACAGTTCCAACAGGAGATACACATGGGATCAACATCGTGTGTTTTAGTGTGTCAAACAATCCCCACTTTTTTTCGAAATTCAATCATTTACAAATCTTACAAAATGCATAACAAAACAATGATAAGGACAATAATGACCATACTTCTTAAGTGATATTTTAAAGACCAATTTCAAAAGAATTCCACATGAGAGGGGGTAAACCCCCTCCCACACCCTCCCCCAAAATAAGTGTAGACAATCACGGATATTATACGATGTGAGCGTATTTGAGTCTGTATGTAGGTTCGAATGTGTTTGTATACTATATCATGAGGGAGATGATTTAAGTCATGATTTCGTTAATTTAGTATCATCAAATTTTCTTCCAAGGTATGCACCAGATTGCATCATTTCCAGTGAAAATTTGCAAAAGCTCCCTACCGTGCGAGGGGGACACCCCCCTCCCACACCCTCCCTCCATCGGGCGCTACACGACCTCGGGCTTGGTCGCTCCGCTCCCGTTGACCCTCGCTACGCCACTGGATAAAGGTATCGTTTTGTGATATCAAATATATACCCACCATTTTGCAAAGGGTTGTGCAATTCATTAACAAAGCAATTAATTACCACCACTTACGGAACCACTATTATTTCCTGGTTCCGTACGGGTCAAACATTTGCGAGTGCGCCAATGCTATTCGCGCGTACGTTTGGAGACAGTAGCGTGTTTTCGCAACCGGCGACGCGGCCTTCTACAACGCTAATCTTAGCGGGGGGTCGAACACATTTTTTATTTTTAAATTTTTTTTTGGGGGGGGGGGGGCAAAAACAAGTCATATTTTGGCAGAATTCGGGAAACTCATGTTATAATTCCTTTTTTTTGTTGACAAAACTCATGCCATATAAGGGCAACATCACAGAAGAAAAGGCCTCACTGCATCCAGGGATCCAGGGAAGGGATTGAAGGATTGTTGCAAATTATATCTGACGCGTTCATTGTCAGTTAACTTATAATTCACAAGCACGACAATTGAAGTAGCTTGTATCATCCCCAACACAATCGCGATAAGGCAGCGAACCATAAAGCGTGAAATTAATTGTGATGGTATCTGTAAACAAGTGCATGCTTAATGCATTTTAATGTCAAACAAGATAAATTATCACGTGCAGAGGTAATAATAATAATAATATCCAATTTTTTATATAGCGCTTATCACGATTGATAATCATCTCTAAGCGCTTTACAATTTTATTATTACCCCGGTCATAGGATACAATGCGAACCAGCACACATTGTGTGCACCATCTCCACTCCCTGGGGAGTATTCCTTCCAAGCGCTCAGTGGGCTAAAGAAGATCGTTCACATAAAGGCTTTCACCTCCTACCGGTCCCCATTTATACACCTGGGTAGAGAGCAGCAATAGTGGATGAATTGTCTTGCCGAAGGACAAACGCGGTGGGCAGGGTTCGAACCCGGGATCTCACGATTGGAAAGCGCGCGCTCTACCAATGTTGCCACACCACATCCACACAATGCTATAAAGACCCGGTTGCAACTTAGTTTGAGTACTACAGCCCCGCCAGAAGTCAGTAATACTTATGAAAAAATACGCCCGATGTCATTAATATTCGTGAGCAATGGCAAAGGGAAAGAATATGATATAGAAATTTCAAGCAAAGCCGTCATCTTAGATTAGTCGTCGAATGCGCTGATGATATGGCAAATCACATGCTGCGTTTTGAGCGCTGGAAGGGGGGAGGGGGGGGGGGGGGGGGGTGGGGGTGTGTCGAATCCACATATTATTCCTAGGGTGTACTTCTTTTTGCCATTTAAAACATATATAGGTTTTCCCGCTCAATTTCGTGATTGTGACAATCAAATTGATATAAGGAGCAAACGAATTCACGCGATTTGCGCTCGCCGTGTCAAAGCAGCATTCGAATTCGTAAATAGTCGTTCAAAATCACGTCTGAGCAAGTGAATTTGAACAAAGAGCTTACCTTTTCATCAATGGTCATTCAAAATCGCACGTAGTTCACGCTGGCGCTACTGCATATTCGCGAATTCGAATGACCATAAATGAACTATCGTGTCTATTCACGAAACCGTATGCGTATGCATGAATTCGTGTGCACTTATTCGGAATTTGAAAGACCGATACCAACGATTACGCGGCAATGCGTAAATTTGAATGACCCTCTTTTGCAAGCCAAATTTCAAAAGTTGCGAGATTATTGTCTTATATGAAAGAAAATGTCATTTAATAGCATGCCTGAACAAATTAGGGCTTGAAATCTATTTTTCGTGGAGTTATAGAGCTAAAACTAATAAACCATCGTCCAACGGTTAATTGTTCACTATATGTATATTCAGCCAGTGAGGAAGTTCGTACACGGATTCCACGGAGTACCACAACGCTATGCGTGACCCCTACATGACCCGCGCTAGCTAAAAAATAACCAAACCTCGCTATTATGTATTCTTAATTTTTGAGATTTTTTCCCGTGACATACCTTTACATATGTCGGCTTCACAATACCTTTACAAGAATTAGTACAATATTATTGTAATATTATGCTTTTCCTGACCGATATATAGTTTGATGGAGGGACGCATTCGTTTTTCATTCGTAGAATCCAAATTACAGGGCTGTTCGATCTGATGTTGTGTGTGTGTTACATTCATCCTCATCTCAACTGGAAACTGTTCAGACGTTTTGTAAAAGAGGGACTGTCCCTTTAATGAATTCGATTGAAAAAAGTGTCAAATTGAGCGGGAAAACCTATATTAATGTTTTTTTTTTTTTTTTTTTTTTATATGTAAAGGATTATAAATAGGCATAGGGTTAAGTTTAGGGTTATGGGTATATAATATAGGGTTAGTGTTAGGGTTTTATTTAGTTATAGATCATCTGCGAACAGGCAATAACGCATACATATGCTCAAAGTAGAATTTCTTTGTTTTTTAATTTAGATTCAGCTCATATTTCTATATTTCATACATAATCCATAACACGAATATTACAAATAAGTGTTTCAAAACATTGTTATTGACGAGTTATCATCAATAAATTAGTGGTAATTTGTAAGCCAGTATTGTGGCTTCAAAAGTCCCGCCGAAACCAGCTGAATACTATGACGTCATTCATTGAGTAAGTCATCCTCAGCAGACGATGTCCGATATATAACAAACACATTTGATAGTGCCTTTTTAACATGACTCTGTTCAATCAACCTTGTTTTTTGAGGAGAATATTTGTCATTATTTGCTCCTCTGCCTCACTCTTAAAAGCACTTTGTTGTTCTTTGACACACAATTTTCCCGTAAAGCATGCTAAATAACGTTATTTTAATCTATCACATCGCCCATAAGTATCACACACAGAACTGCACATTCAGCGACACCCGCATCAAAATACAGCTGTTGAACAATGGGCCAATAGATCGTGCCCAAACTTTGGCGGGTCTTTCAAGCAGATAATGTAGGACGGTGTGTGACTTACTTCTTTGAATTTGTCTTTATTTCCGTAAATGTCTCCGAATAATGATTATTGTGTATAAGTCGAGGTGAACCTTATTTACAAAATGCAATTAAATAAATGCGCTTTCGTGACATGAATACACGTTTAGCAGACAAAATAAGTGCATTAATGGTTGTGTAGATTCGCAATGAGACATCGTCTGCTAATGTTAGACTTACTCAATGAGTGACGTCATTAAAACATTGCCGTTTTTTTAGCGCAAAGAGCGCTTGTTTTCGATTCTTGTGATGGGGTTTTGTTTTGTTGTTGTAATAAGATATCGTGTTGGTATGGGAAACAAAAAAATATTAATTTTAATTTGTTAATCCCTAGCCCTCTAGTGATGCATTATTCTCATATTTTGTGATTTTCAATGAAATTCTACTTTAACGAAATTCATTTATCACTGCTAAGAGTACAATTTAAACAAAATAATCACATCTTTGTTAGATCAAAAGTGGCTTTATAATTATTTTTGATAATCTCTCTAATGAATAATAATTTTTACCTAACATCACATTCACATTATTTTTTGGATTTAAACCATTTAGAGCTAACGGCTGCTTTCTTGAACAAAAAAAATGAACCGTTTATATGTTTGGTTTGGTCGGCTTGATATAATATTATTACAATGTTCACGCACTATAATTATTGTTTTCTTGTATCGATGGTGACGAATTAGGGAAAATCTAAAATTGTATCCATACCTCGTTTCATGCAAAATGGAATTGCGTTATTTACTTTCAGACTATTGTTGATTTGATGATAGCATTGTGTATTAATAAAGTTATTGAAAAAGAGCAAATAAAAATGGGATTCCAACGGGATTTTCCCGCTGGAATCCCATTTTTATTTGCTCTTGAAATGTGTTGTGCACTTTGGTTAATGATATGCACTGATTGTGCAGAAGCCATGGCGTCATGAAAACACTTCTTTAGAATTTTCAAATTTTGACTTCATTTTCAGAAAGAGCATGACAAATAATGTCCAAATACTGAAAATCAAAGGAATAGGTTACGTATTGGCTGGGATATGCCCATCTGAATGAATTTTACTTCAATGGGCAATCAGTGTTATAGTGCACTGGTTCATGAATTTATGAACCAGTGCACTATAACACTGATTGCCCATTGACAACAAAATCATTCGGATGGGCATATTTCGGCCAATACGTAACCTATTCCTTTGATTTTCGGTATTTGGACATTATTTGTTATGCTCTTTCTGAAAATGAAGTCCAAATTTGAAAATTCTAAAAAAAATGTTTATGACATCATTCATGACATGAAGTATCCTCCTTTTGCCAGGGTCAAATATTGGAGAGTCAATACATGGACCTAAGCACATACAGACAGGGAAGCGGTGACATTGAACAGTGAAACAATCGTGAGGCAGTGAGTGGCCAATCAGACTTGGCTGGGACTGGAGGGGATACACACAACGGTTATTTGATGTATTGCGGTGCGAGAGAGGTGGAGAAAAGATAAATGGGTGCAATTATGAAAGGCAATAGCGTGCTGAAGTGTGACGTCATCAAACAAAATTCTAGAATTTTCATATTTGAACTTCATTTTCCGAAAGAGCATCAAAAATAATGTCCAAATACCCCAAATCAATTGAATATGTTAAGTATTGGCTGAGATATGCCCATCCAAATGTATTTTTACTTCAATGGGCAATCAGTGTTATAGTGCTCTGGTTTATAAAGTTATGAACCAGAGCACTAGTATAACACTCATTGCCTATTGCCAACAAATTAATTCGGATGGGCATATCTCAGCCAATACTTAACATATTCAATTGATTTTCGGTATTTGGACATAATTCTGTATGCTCTTTCGGAAAATGAAATTCAAATTTGAACATTCTATCAATAGAGTGTTATGACGTCATAGCTTCTGTACTTAATTATACCATGAAGTGGGGAAGGATATGGAGACATGGGAGCAATGAGATCAGAAGTGTTGTGTTAGGATACATGATGGCGTGGGAATCCTAAAGTATCCACGATAAACAAAGGGAGGAGGAGTTATGTGATAGAGGACAAAAACAAAAATTAGTGTTGTGGTAATGTATCGAAAGTTATTACCGAGGAAAGTAGATACTTGTCATATAAATACTGGTTATAGCAAGAAAACAATAATTGGGATGCATGAGAAATCTGAACTTGAAACTTTAAATCTTTAAAAGATACAATATGAGTGAGAACCTATGATAAGTATAATTTGCAGAATTTTAATGTAAGTCCTACCCTATGTTTGTAATTGATGCTAATTGATGTGGTTAAGCACAATTAAAGTGACATAGTAAGATATTGTAAAACGAACATTTTTTTAATGTCAAATTGGTTAAACAATTGTATGTATCCATAATACCTTTCGAATACATGGAGAATTGACGTTTGTACGAATGTCTTCAAATTTGATACACTACCTTTAATCAGAGAACCAGTACGGAGCGGTTTGTTCGATATAGGTGATTAATTCCATATTAGGAATAGTCGGAGATTACTTCATTATTAGGAATACTCTGATAATAATGGCTTATTGGACTAACATATTTGTTGCTTGGCTTTCATTTATAATGTGAGTGTTTTTTGTGGTTCCATAACTCGTCATGCCATGCACATACCTTTCAATATTTGTTTATTTTGTATATTTGTATAGAGTGGCGTACCCATAATTTTTTCAAGGGGGGGGGGGGGGGGGTGTCGATAAAGATTTTTTTGAGGGAAGGGAGGTGTCGGTGAAAACACAACTGAGGGGGGGGGGGGGGGGGGGTGTCGGTATAGATTTTCGAGGGGGGTATCGGTGAAGATTTTTCGAGGGGAGGGTGTCGGTAAAGAATTTTCTAAGGGGGGAGGGGGTGTCTGTGAGAATTGTGTTGAAGCCGAGTCCGAAATCCTTCAAACAAATTCGAGTCCAAGACCTAGATCCGTCAAAAATGTTGAGGCCGAGACCAAAACCACTTGGTTTTTGGCCTCGAGACCACTTAAAATTTGTAAAGGAAGGGGGGGGGGGCGGGGGCGTTGAACTCCCCACAGGAACAAGTCACTAAATCATAGTAACGCCTAACGACATCCACACATCAATTGCGGGGTGTTATATTTACATGTAATTCATTGCCAAGGTACTAGAGTCATCTGGCTGCAAGGAATCAAACAAAGCGTTCTATGCATGAAATCATACGTCGAAGAAACGTGGCGACCTCTCAAGACCGGAGTTTTGAAACACACCTCGGGAGTGTCTCAATACATAGTTCACATACTTCACATCCATCGACTGGTCTCGAGTATTTCAAGAAAATTACCCTGAAAATGCATGTAGTTGGGTTACAGAAATTATCTCTGATGCCATGGAACTGTACATTCCCAAAAAAGACTGTAATAAAAAAGCCAGGTGACAATGCCTGGTTTAATGATGAATGCTGGAAGGCTGATAAGGAAAAATGCAGTTAAAGAGGAACAAGACTGTCTCTAACAAAGAGAAATTCGTTAAAGCAAGAAAGTCATACAACACAGTAGAGAAAGAAGCTAAAAGTAACTATGACAGCTAACTTTAAAAAGACCTTACTGACAACAATCTCGGCAGCAAGAAGTGGTGGAGGATCGTCAACTTGCTGTCTGGTAGAGCTGGTCACTGTCACACCAAAGTCATAGCGCGTGATGGAGAACTCCACATCACAGCAGGAGACAAATCAGAAGTTCTGCAATACTTTTACTGAGAAATGCCACTTACCAGATGCAGATAACCTTGCACCTCATCTGATACGATCCCCGACCGCTTCTATTGTCAACATCACCTTTAAGCCTAAGGCAGTAATAGTCTTGAAACAGCTTTCTCCTGACAAGGCATCTGGCCCAGACGAAATTCCTGTCAGGGCCCTCAAGGAGTGCAGCGCGGAACTGGCAAGTCCTCTAAGTCGCCTCTTCCACCTGTGCTTTTCACAAGGGGTATTATATGAAAGGTTTATGAAAGGTTTATTTTATTTATGCAAACTCGTAGCCATAAGGCTAAATTGTGTAGCATTCACAGTGTAAAAAATACATAATATACATCAAACAACATTCTACTAAAATAATACAAATTTAAAGTAAAATACATACTATATCAACAAGGAAAATTATCATTATCGAAATTGTGCAGAGGAAAATAATACAAATGTACGTGTATATAATTATTAAGTAAGTAAAGCATGTTATGTCTTATCAAATTATTCATAAATTAAGAGTAAGTAATCTTATTGACCTCTTTATAATAAACATGTATTTATGATGCATCCATTATTACAACTAAAATATATCTATATACAGTCATACAGTAATATATCTCAAATAAATAAATAAATAAATACATTTAGTTGGATCAAAGAGTGTGTGAGTAGTACAACTATAAACTATGTATCCAATTAAGTATACACCAATTATATTAACATATTATAAGCAATATGCCTAATGTACAAATAAAAATTCGAATGGCGGTATTACAACTATATTATTACAGTACATTTTTTGTTTTTGAGAGCCGCATTTAATTATTTATAAAAGTAACCAATTTTAAAATAATTCAGGGATAATTACAGAGAGAAAGGGTTGTACAAACATATTCCCAAGTCAATGGAAGACAGCCACTATGGCCACGGTTACACCTATCCACAAACACGACTTAAAATCTGACCCATCAAAGTACAGACCAATCTCACTGCTCAGTGGTATAATCAACAAAGTTATGGAAGCAGCTGTGAACCAACTATACCAAAGCTACTTTTTCCGGAACAGTCTCATACAGTGGCGTACACAGGTTCTTACACCTGGGGGATGATTTTTTCGCTGCCAAAACCACCCGGGGGTGGGGGTCGCCATTTCCCGGCCGAGACCACCTGCCAAATTTTTTCGAGACCTAGCCCTATTTTCCCCGAGTGGTTATTTCTTGCAATGCAGCGACAAATCCAAGCTGATACACGCCCATGAAAAGTTGTCAGCAACACACAAACAACACAAATATCTACAACAATTGGAAATAAAGATGCATAATGAGCAGGATATATGCTGTCATGGACATCACTGTTGATGAAGACGACACTCCCCACCTCAAACATTCAAATGTAATAGCAGTGGCAGAAGAGATGGTGCTAGACAAGTCATACAATTGGCCAAGAGGCTAAATTGCTGTTGTTCCCATAGGTCCCACCCCTTCCTCCATCTCCCTTGGAATACCACTGTTCTGGGGTGAGGGACAACAATTCAATTCAAGTCAATAGTCAATGTTTTCTTAGAGGGTGCAACTAATTTCGTATACATAAGTATGTATTTGTTCATTTTTAAAACAGCTACATAGCCCCCTCCCCCATGCATCCCCTGTTTCTACCCCCATTCCCCTTCTCCCTAGCTATGCCACTTCCTTAAATTGTAGACGGGCGTATTTCTGGCAACCTAGCCCCTGGAAAATAAGCCCTCGATTTCAGTGTTACAGAATAATTTAGGACGGAGGTATTCAACAAAAACAGTTTGAAAATAAAGGCCAGTTTGAACATCCAAGATGGCCACCATAATGACTTCGGAAAAAATGGCAACATGGACTTTGAGATTTTGTGACTTTCGTCGCTTCCCAGAATGTATAATATACACAATCTCCCAAAGTTTTGAACGAAATAACATAAGGAAGCACGCCATTTTGCTCCATTACAGATTTTTTTTTTTTTTATATTGGTGGTTTTTCGTGACAGCATTCTTTAATAAATTTCGCTTAATTTGTTTGTGAACTGAGACAATGTGTGTGTCATTTACACACTGTTTATTACAAGTTAATTACTAAGTTGTAAGAGGTATATGTATGTCATCGTCGGAAAGTGGTCGCACATTAATACTAGAAAACATACATGCATATTATTTCAATGTGCATTGTAACAACACATTTTGTGAGTTTGAAAGGCCGCCAAAATGTTGAAAAAATCTGTTTGCTAGATTTGTTTGTTGGATTTCGAAGGTAAACATTCCAATGTGCTAAACACGAAAATGAAATAATTATAGAAACAAGATGCATCGGTTATGAGCATTGGTTATCTTTTTTTCAGTATTAACATTTCACAAGAAAGTTTTTTTAATTGGCTTTTTGAATCAAAACGATTTTGCAATTGGGAATGTATTTGTAGATATTATTTTCAAAATATCTACTTTTTAGGTAGTTTGAAATCGCCTAAAAAAACATCGTACAAGATGATAAAAACAATGCCCATATAATATGGCTATTTATATGGATCAGGATAACTGTATGTTTGTTAAATTCAAACACGGAAAGCTAACACAAATGGAATATTTTGATGTCGCCAAAATACTGCGGATAATTCAGCTATGCCAACTAAACATTGATAATATTGACAAGGCCATTTCCTTCTTATGAAATTCATATCTAACCGTTCCAGTTTCGTTTTAACCTTTACCAACAACAACACTCAAACGGCAATAATACAAGTTCAATAGCGTGTTCAGCACCGCGCCAAATGGGGAAGGGGGCGTGACGGTAATGACGACGCAATCAACTTGTGTTTGCTGTTATTTGTTTATATTTTGTTGAGGTGGACCACGGGACAGAAATAGCCCCGCACTGTGACAGGTTTTGTGTGTGTCTACTCATGCGTGAAGTTCAACTAATGAATAGTAGACTCGCAGAATGTTTTAGCTCACTCGCATTTCGACACTCGTCGAGTGCTCTTCATCTGTTTGTATGATTTGATGGAAAGGTGCCATAACCATTTTCTTATGAGAAATCTAGTTTGGAGCGTTCTCTAATGGGACAGAACACTATATTGTTTTTCAAATGCGTTTCGTTTGATTTGATACTGAATGAGACAATAAAGTTCATATCGTTGAAATCCAAACTCGTAGAGGATGGCTGGTGAAGGGCCCACGATGAAGGTCGCACTGATCTTCCTTCTGTGGATGGGGTTGCAGCACGTAGCAGTGTGTCAGAGTGGTAAGTAGCCAGAATATATCCCCCAAACGAATATTTATTTATTTAATTGAGTTAAGCAACATTCATCTGACCCTCCACCTTAATAATCCCAGGTTTTAATAGCCCATAGGTCTATAAGACATCATGGACCCGACATTTGGAATAATCTGCCCCAAAACATAAAACAATGCACATCCCTTTATTAACAAGTAGTTACTGTCGAGGTAAAGGATACAAATAAAATTAATATAATATAACAACACGATCAGAATGCTTAAATTAGTGGGAAATAAGATATTGTTAAAATTATCGAACATTCCTCCTACTGGTATTTTAAAAATATATAAAGAGTTTTTGTATTTGGGGAATCTCATGTGTGATTGATGGTGATAAATGGTGACTAAAGTTAGAACATGTAGAATGTCGTGTGATTTGCAACTGACTAGATTGGCAGCAAAATGTAGTGCAATCTTTAATTCCTGTTCTTTGACAATGTTGACACTTCTCCGATCTGCTAATTACAAAATGAAGTTGCTCTATAATAAATGTGATTGATGGTGATAAATGGTGACTAAAGTTAGAACATGTACTAACTCGTTCTTGCTCGCTCCCGAAATATTCGATTTTCCAGGTATAGTTAATACGAAAATAGCTAAGTGTTAGATATTTAAAAAGCCTATTACTATTCAGAAAGAGCTCTTAAAACCCAAGAGGCGCCCTCTAAAAACTTATTCGTTTCAACCATTTTGAATAAAATATTGCGCATGTGATATTTTGTTGAAATAGGGATTAGATAGCAAAATAATCAACAACTATTAACAAAATCTTTTGTAAACTTTGAAAAGAGAATGCATTTTTTTCAAATTGTTGTAAAGGCTGCTTCAAAATTTTCGAATTATTGTGGGGGCCTACAATTATTACAAATGGTTATTTGTATGAATATTTCAGCCATTTATGGTCCGATTTTGATCAAATTAAGTTTATTCTGTCATTAAAATTGTATGCTGTTTGAAATTTGACACTCAGTTTTTCTTTATCTCACACAAACGCTATTTTGTGAAGCGCCCTCTATACCAAAACTCACCAATCCCTTTAACCTGTGCAAGAGGATTAAACAATCAAATCAGTTTGAAATTAGAACCTAAAATCTGGCCGTGTACCTTTTCGTTGGAATCGACAAAGTGATGGCGACGTAACTATTACACCATTTTAGTGAAACTGTATTGGTAGAATTCCCTTATTTCAATAGAAAAGGTAATATTTATATTTTCAAACGCGTGATATAAATGTAGCAAATTTGAATTTATTGTTTATAGAGTTACGTAATATCGAATGGGAATGACATAAAGGACATAGTGGTAATGTATATATCAGAAATATTACATACTTTTGAGAATATGTAAGTAAAATAACTGTATGAAAAATGTTCCCCTGTCAATTTACAATTTGTTAGTATCACATTAGCAATAAGACTCCATGGATGGCTAAAGAGCTGCAAAATTTGTGTCGTTAAAAATCCGGTTACAGACCGTTATTCCGAAGGTTCGTTATTCCGAAGGTTCACTTATTCCGAAGGTTCGTTATTCCGAAGGTTCGTTATTCCGAAGGTTCCTTATTCCGAAGGTTCGTTATTCCGAGGGTTTGTTATTTCGAAGGTTCGCTATTCCTAAAACGAAATCGGGTTCGTGATTCCGAAAGTTCGTTTATCCGAGAAAAAAAATCGGGTTCGTTATTCCGAAGGTTCGTTATTCCGAAGGTTCGTTATTCCGAAGGTTCATTAGTCCAAAAATAAAATAGGGTTTGTTAATCCGAAAATTAAATTGGGTTTGTTATAATACTATAATTTGTGTTTTGTTTATTTAATTTACAGCCTGCATTAAGCATACCCCTCCCCCTTTCCCTCCCTTGGCCAGACCAATCAAACATTTAAGTTTATTTTATCTTTTTATATGAAATTATATCATTTTAACAAACCCAAATTCATTTTCGGATTAACGAACCCGATTTCATTTTAGGTATAGCGAACCTTCGGAATAACGAACCCTCGGAATAACGGACCATCGGAATAATGAACTTTCGGAATAACGAACCCGATTTTATTTTCCGACTAACGAACCTTCGGAATAACGAACCTGATTTAATATTTAGGAATAGCGAACCTTCGGAATAACGAGCCTTCGGAATAACGAACATTCGGAATAATGCAACAAATGTTTGGATTAACGAACCCTATTTCATTTTAGGATTAACGAACCCTCAGGTATACGAAATTTGCGTGTTCGGAATAACGAACCTTCAGAATAAAGAACCGTCGGAATAACGAACCTTCGGAATAACGAAGCGCACCCAAAAATCCATATCATATAAAAAGTGTTAAAGGGGTAATACAGTTTTGGTAAGGCAGAACTTTAGTAACCAAAACCTGCACAGTAACATTACAAACTAATACATGTACCATAACTCCACTATGCTCGAAAGGTATAACAACATTACAAACGACTAAGTAAAATGCCTGTTATCATTCAAAAAGAGCCATTAAACCACATAAGGGTGCTCTCGAAAAAGTCATTGGTTTCAACCATTTTTCATACAAAATTATGAATGTGATGTTTTGTTGAAATGATGATTAAATAGAGAGATCATCAACAACTATTTTAAAAAACGCTTTTGAAATTGTTTGAAAAAGTGCAAGCATTTAAAAAAAATTTTTTTAACAAATCATCTAATTATTTGGGCCCCAAATAATTATAAGATCATATATATTTATTGATATTTCAGCCGTTTCTGGGTCGATTTTGACCAAATAAAGTTTATTCTGCCATTAAAATTGCATATTCTCTCAAATTCGACACCCAGTTTTTCATTACCTCACAAAAAAAATTGTGATGTGCAGCCCCCTCTCTACCAAAACTGAACTACTACCCCTTTACGAAGTTTCCTAATTATGTTATTTTAAAAATTAGACAGGTCAAAAGAAAATATTATAAAATAAATTTGCTGAAGTAAAATGTAATATTAGATCAACATGGAAAGTAATAGAATCAATTATAAATAACAATACAAAATATTAATTCTAATATTGAAACTCAAATGAAAAATAAAACTATTGAAAATAATTTAAAAATAGTGCATAATTTAAACAAATTTATTTTCAAATATTCGTTTAAATGTACACAATTCTAATAGTGAAGGGGTAAACAAATAATTTTACAGAATATTTGAAGTGTCGAAAAAAACCCATTATATTACGTTTTAATCCAGTAACAAAGAATGGAATAATTAAAAAAGTTGAAAATATGAAAATGATACACAAGCCCTGGGATGGATAACATTGATATAAGAGTAGTGAAATATGCAATCACTTTGATTTGTGAACCATTCAGTTTCATTTTTAATGAATGTTTCTCAGATGGTACATTTCCAATGAAAATTAAAATTGCTAGAAGACCTCCAATTGATAAGAAAGGCAATATAAATGATGAACAAAATTATAGACTTATTTCGGTATCACCCATATCTGTTCAATCATTTATTCTTTGAAATTAAAGTAGAAAGTCTGTTTTGAGAAATGTATTTATAATACACTAATATATTGTATAAATATTATACTATACCTCGCACAAAAAGTTCCGCAATCGAGGTTTGCGCATTAATAACTTTTATATTACGCTATAACCATTCATAAATTTGGTATCATTGGAAAGCATGAATTGGTATGAAATTTGCTATGAATATTTTATCATGGAATGTGCATTGCATCCAAATGTAGGGCAAAGTCAAAAGTGAAATGTTGCAAAATGCACTGATTTTGTCAACAGAGTGCCTTCCTTGACTTGAATAGGGGTGAGGTGGTCATGCATTCAAGCCACGTTTTAATCCTCAAACAAAAGGAAGGCACACTGTTGACAATATCAGTGCATTTTGCAACGTTTCATTTTTTACTTTGAAGTACATTGGGTTGTAATGCATATTCCATGATGAAATACTCATAGAAAATGTTATATCAATGTAAAGGGGATAATTCACGATTTCCAATGATACCAAATTTATCAATGGTATTAACCTAATAGAAAAGTTATTAATGCGCAAACCTCGATTGCGGACCTTTTTGTGCGAAGTATATCAAATAAATTAAGAAAACAATATGGATATAAAAAAAGGACATTTAACTAGTATTGCGTTTTCTTAGTCTTAACCCTAAAAAGGCCGGGCTATTTGAGGTCTTCCTACGCCTGGGGGAGGGGGGGGGGGCATTATGGTCCCCCTTAAGATCTCGGCCGCAGAGCGGCCGATCGCCGTGCAAATTTGCACGCATGATAAGTGACGTGTATAGAATACAATGGTGATTTAAATTTTTTGAAAAATTCATTAATTTGCATATTTATGGTAATTTATGCAAATAAGGTCATAACATTCATATTTTTATGCATAAATCATATATTCTTCATAATTAAACTCTAGTTTTCACTACATATATTCTTTAGAGCATTTGGAATAATAATACGACAACAAAGTTTGGAAGAGCCAGGTTCTTCCTTATGTTTTCTATTGTTTTTTTATAATTTCTTATGTATTTCTTTGTTTGTTTAACTTATGTATTTTATTGTTTTTGTTGTTTATTTTATTTCCAACTATAATTCAACTATTTTGAACCCCAAAACAAACATATAAAATGTAAACAAGACCAAATAACCAATGATATGCCTCCTTTTACGAAATCTGATATTTCCATATGTTTTGTACACAAATCACGAAATTGAGCGAAAAGGTCACGTGACTTCGTAACGGTAGGTCCGATTTTCAATTTTTTTTTAAATATGCGCAAGACCCAAAAGAAAAAAGTCACCAAGCAGCGGCGCGTCATCTTTCCGCGTTTTGGAGTAATACAAACAATCGCGGAGAGGGGGGGGGGGGGGAGGGGGGGGGGGCATTATGGCCCCCCCCCCCGGCCTTTTTAGGGGATATAAATCAAGCTATTGGTAATAATAAGGAATATGCAATAACTTTGTGTAATGATTTTACTAAAGCATTTGATGTTATTGATTGATCTATTTTTTTATTATATAATAATAATAATGGTATTTATTCAAGAAAATGTCACATTCACAGCTACAAGCTAAATTGCAGTGTCATTTGCAACAATATTTACAAACATCGATAGAACATTAATGAACTCACGAGGTTTAAAGGAACGTTAATATATTAAATACAATAATTAGAGAAATAAATCATAATATACATGAATAGTATCACGAATTAGGCATGAATACAGTAAATTAAATAAATAAAGACAGTAAATTATATTGTTGTTTATATCGATTCATAAATTAAGTGATTACACAAGTCAATAGGCATCATGTATCAATTTATATTTCCTAATGCAAATTTTATATTTCAAGATTAAATTTGAATCATTATGATTGATATAACAATTACTGGGCTAGTTCGCGATTTACGAAAATTACATAAACTAGCTGAAATGCAGGGAAGTAAGCAATAATTAAATTTCAAAGTTGTATACTACATACAATATGAATCATTACAGTGTCATGTGCAGCGATATTTACAAACATCAAAATTAATTTGAACGACTCACGAGGTATAAGGAGATCTGAAAATATAAAATAATTAGAGAGAGACATAATAAACTAGACATATAAACTTAATCATTATGGTGTTAGGGGCAGACCACTTCAATTATTATAAAGTTACCTAACAAACCGTAAACAATTGGCATCAGTCAATTGAGTACAGTCCCAATTAAGAATATAGTATTTATAAATGTACTCCCTGTCGCATTTAAAGACTTTTTTATAAGACTTTTTTATACTTGAATAATCAAGCTCACACAAATAATACCAGAAATGCCCAAAATATTCATCTTCTTCTTAAAGGGATAGTTGATTATTGGTCAAACTTAACTTTAGTAACCAAAACCTGCATCGTTACGGTACAAAATAATAGTTATAACTTCACCATGCTCGAAAAGTATACACAATTACAAACGACTAAGTAAAACCCCTGTTATCATTCAAAAGAGCTGTTACAACTCAAGAGGGCGCTCTCTGAAAAAATAATTGGTTTTAGGCCATTTTTCATACAAAAGTGTGCATTTAATGTTTTGTTAAAATAATGATTCAATAGAGATATCATCAACAACTTTTTAAAAACCTGTTTAGATTTTGTTCAAAGTAGTCTTTAGGCTTTTTTGTGAATTTTTCTTAAAAGTCAAAATAGCCCCTGGTGAAGAATTTTTTGAATAAAAATATGTTCATGGATATTTCTAGCGTTTCTGAACCGATTTTGTTCACATTAACATTTTATGTTCTTTCAAATTTGACAGCCAGTTTTTCATTATCTCACAAAAAAATATTGTACCAACACTCAACTATCCCTTTAATCGCACTTTAGTAACACAATCTTCTATAATACCATGGTCCTATTAATAATCTACATCTATTATTTAAGGACTGTAAAACTTGCGTCAATTCAAAATACTAATTCAGAAGCAATAAATGTGCCGATATCGCTAATTGACTGTCGAATGATGTGTCATTATATGAAAATGTATCCTTATTTTATTATTATTTTTTTGTTTTTGTTTGTTTGAATACAATTTTTTTAAATCTTACTTTACCATGTTTACCTATATTGATATATTGTGATTCAATATGATACAGTATAATCCTCTTTAATGCAATTAAAGGGTCATTTCGTACAAGCCAACATGTCCCTAAGGATTTAAGGTGTTATTGACGTTCATTAGGGGTTAATCGTTAATACACGTTCTGTGGACTTCCAATAGCTATATCATGAGGTTGTGCACCTAGGTTATGATCCTAGAAGTTTCTATAAGACATTTCTCGGGCACAACCTTTTATATTATTCTAACTTCAACAAGTTGGCTAATCAACTATCTAGCTTTGCGTAATAAGCATTCATATTTAACGCATCATACCTAGTAATAGTAATGGCGTAATACATTATCGCAAATATGAAAAATGCAAGTTTTCTTCGACCAGTTATGACACTGTTCGCACCAAATCAAGTACAAATGGTGCATTATCACTCGAAACCCAATCACCAATCAAACCGATACAAGTTAACAAATGCATTTTAAATGGACGGGAGAAATGTTCTTTTGAAAACAGATAACGAAATATATTCTAGAACGGTGCCTGGTTTTCTAGTCAATGATGTTTACCTTCCACGACGGCTTTATGTGCATCGTGATTTCTTTGGATATTATCGACAGACGCCTGATTGACAATGAGTCTACCCGTAGGCCTCATGCTCTCGGTTCTGAATTCCCCCATTGATTCTCCCTTCACAAAATATCTGGGACGGAGTACAAACAAATGTTGTTACACCCAAATGTCTCTGTACTTCCGCAATCCCCTTTTCAACAGACGTCATAACTCGTTTTTCATCGACTCCTTTTTCCCTATCTGTCCCCTTCTTGTGTCTTGTGCCCAATATTATATAGGTGTGCAACCGTGTGTTATATAGCCGTATCAATTATTGTGAAGAAATCGTGAACAAATCTACTATGATTTATCAGTGGTAGCCCAAATTGACAGTGAGATGACACGAAGCATCTTCCCCTTTGCACACGAAATACACCCCAAATATATAAACCCCTAAAAAAAAGTTAGGAAACTCAAGTTTGATCGATTATATCTATTTTATTAAGAAATCATAATGGTTATATTTGGTATCACTTGAAAGGGTGTTTATACCTCTTTAAAATGATACCAAATTCGTAAGCATCACGAGCACGAGGTATGTGCAGTATACTTGAGAATGGGGGAAAGTCAGAAGTGAAATGTCGCAAAATGCGCCAACAAACTTCAGTTGGAAGGTCTGACAACCATATCACGGTCTTTCTCAAGTTCAAATTCTTTCAACGATGAATATCTTGTCAATGAAGAGATACTGTTGAATATAATATCAGACAAAAGCCTGTTTAATTATCTTTCCAATGACACCTCACTTGGAATAATTATGAAAGCCGGGTAGGTACAATTAAGGTGAATATTTGGGAGGATCGACAGCAAAATGTAAGCAAAATGCATTTGATTGTGTGAAATTGAAGGCGTTGCATCCAAAAACGACTTTTATGGGGATATCTTAGTACTTTACTTTACATAATCATTATGAAATTCAACATTATGTTAAAGCGTGTTAATTTGTCAATGAAATAATGACCCATTCATAGTGGTTATGTGCTTGAGGTGTGTGTATTACCTATAAATGTATGGGGCTCAAAATGACGCGTTGTTAGGTCGACTTTCTACTGTTTGATACGTGGTAATAAGGGCATACCTACACGGTCGAAGAGGGCGCTAATATGCCAGTTCTGGCCAGTTTGCGTAGGTTAAGAGAAATTTGAAGCATTTTCAATACATCAAGTTTGTGAGTTTCCTGTATTACACACTCACATTCAGCATAATCATTGCAAATGAGACATCATATTAAAGGTAAATTAACGAGCTTTCCGATAGTGCAAAACGTAATGATGATAGAGTTATGCTTAATACAACAATATCTTACCGGAATCTTGAAACAAGAAGCCATGGTCTTAAATTCATAGCATTTATAGACCCCCATATCCGGTTTTACTGCACACACCCCAATAGCATACTTATTACAGGTGAGACATGATTTTAAAGAAATATAAACACGCTTTCACATGATACTAAATTTACTGATGATTATGCAATTTACAACCCTAAAACATCCCTCCAATAGTCAATATTCGATGCAACGCCTTCATTTTCACAAAAAGAAATGCATTTTGCAACATTTCCCTTTCGGCCCTCCCCATATTCTGCTGTACCATACTTAACCTGTTAATACAATTGTTACGGACATAACCGTAATGAAAAGATACACACATAGGCTTTAAAATGGTACCAAATTTGATAAATTTAAATCATTTGAACACTCTACAATCTTCGATACAACCTGAACATTAAAAAATACGGCACAAGAGTCAAATTTCCCAACTGAATACTTTCGGCCCGTTTTGCGACATTTGACTTCTGACCGTCCTCCATTCTGAAACGCACTGCGTATTCCCTGATTTGAAATGAATGACAAATAATGTACCATTTTAAAGGGAAATCATCATGCATTGCAATGACACTAAAAGGAACAAATATAATTTGACAATAAAAGTTATACAATCGATCAAGTTTGAGTTTCCGAACTTTTTTTGAGGGGTTTATATAGAAAAGTATATATGTATATTTCGGTTGATGTAACATCAGTCCTCGCTCCCTTCCTGCTCAATAAACTCTGCATAAAAAAGTTTGGAAAGTTTGTTGAGCCACCTAATTGTCATATTTTTGAAACCCGTTTGTATCCCTGTATGCATCAGTGGATTAGCTAATTACCACCTCTCTAAAATGACACCACTTTGAAGAAATCGCTTGTTTCATGCATGGCTGAGCACCTCCCCTTTGTTTACAGGTGGTTCTCAAACAGAATGTGCCAACATTTGCCATTGCTCTAATGCAGTATACTCATTCATTGATTTATCCTATAACAACAGAATCAATAGGATTAAGCACAGATAATTGTCAATTTGGCACATTTTGTTTAAGACCCACCTATAAAAAAGGGGAGCTACTCAACCATGAAGCAAGCGATTGTTACAAAAGTGGTGTCACCTTATAGAGGAGGAAATCAGCTAATCCACGGTTACATAAAAATGATGCATACACGTCTCAAATAAATGGGAAATAGGTGGCTCAAAAAAATTCCCAAACTTTTTTTGCGGAGTTTACCTATAGGCGTTTGCAGGCAACCAGTTTTATATCGACATGTCTACCCAAAAGCTAAATCTAAGGGATCTAGTTACTTTGTTGACATGTACAAAATTAATGAAGGGTTAATTAAATGTGTACTTTTGTGATCTGATATGTCCTCTGAGTAATGAGGGAAAGATTTACATTAAATTGATGTTATATGGCCACGTAATTAGCGGAAATGCAAAGTGACATTTCCTAACGCATTGCCTTGACGTTTTGCACATTTATGGCTATCCAGTGAAGAGTTTAGAATACCATCACTTCAATCGTAAATATCTTTCAAAAGTTTCCCGAAACTTGATAAAACAAAGTTACCATCATATTTACCTTCACCCGTGGTTTGCCCAATAATAGAACCAAAAGACGTGTATGATTTGTTACGTAAACTCAATTTGCAGAAATCAACTATTTTAGGCGACATGCCTGTTCGAATTTTACGTGAATTTGGTTATGAGTTATCTTATCCAATATCCATTATGTTCTATTCTTAATTTTTCATTTAAACAAGGGATTTTCCCGCAAGTTTGGAAGTATGCCGAGATAATACCAGTGCCCAAATCATATCCACCAACTCTTCTTGAATTACGACCCATAACCATAACTTCTTATTTTGCTAAAATAGCAGAACATTTTATTGCTAAGTGGTTGTGTGAGGATATTGGAGATGTGATTGATAACAATCAGTATGGGAATCGTCGAGGCCTTTCAACTTGCCATTATTTAATTGGGATGTTACATAATTTATATAAAAATGAAGATAAACAAAAAACAATTTCAACTATAGTTTTAACTGATTTTTCTAAAGCGTTTGACCGGATCGAACATAATATTTTAATTTGTAAACTTGTTAAATTGGGTGTACGACCATGTGTCATTTCATTAATAGTAGATTTTTTAGAATGCCGCCAACAAGTAGTAAGATATAAAGGTCATATTTCTGATGTAAAAATTAATAATGTAGGAGTTCCTCAAGTTACAAAGTTGGGGCCTATTTTAGTTTTGATAATGGTTAACGTTGCATGTCATGATTGTTTACTCCCTTTTTGTAAGTATGTTGATGATTTAACTATTGTAGAAAGTCGGACTTGTACACAAATATCAAAATTGCAATCAGAAATATTGTCATTAGAGAATTGGTCTTTACTTAATAATATGAAATTAAACCCAACTAAATGCATTGTTATGACGGTCTCTGTTATGAAAACTCAAACTCGCCAATTGTTGTATATTAATGGGACACTTTTAAATGAAGAAAATGTTATTAAAGTTCTTGGAATCTATATTCTACGTGATTTAAAATGGGATACTCAAGTAAAGGAAATGATAAAGAAGTGCAATAGAAAGTTATATATGTTACGTACCTTGAAACGTTTTAATTTACCCATTAGTGATCTCGTTATTTTTTATATTGGATACATAAGACCAATATTAGAGTACTGCGCACCACTTTTTCATTCCAATTTAACAATCAAACAAACAGATGATATTGAACGAATACAAAAACGGGCATGTAGAATTATTTTGGGACCTAATTATGAATCATATAATTATGCTTTGGAATTGTGCAATTTATTGACATTGGAGGAACGTAGGAATACACTTTGTTTTGATTTTGCCATTAACTTAGAAAAAAAAGAATTTTGTTCCTCGTGGATGCCAAGTCAGAGAATTGTCAATATTAATTCATGAAATGTTCAAAAATATACTCAATTTAATTGTAAAACTAACCGATTTAAGAATAGCTCTATTCCCTATTTTGTTCGCATCTTAAATAATTATTATTCACAACAGTAACTCGCATGCATGTCGTATTCTCTTTTTGATGTTTAACTATGTTGCGTTTTAATTATATTTACGTATGAATTTATCCAGTTTATTTCTATTTATTTTTTGATATGTAGCCCATATTTGATGTTTACCTGTGCATTGCTGTATTTTAACCTTAATGATGTTTTTAACCTTGTAGATGACAATGCAATTCAGCTTCGGCTGCAAGAACGTCATCTTGAATAAACCCTTATTGATTGATTGATTGAAAAGTGAAGCTGGATATACCAATTGGAAAAAAGAGATCCGCGCCTCTATTCATAATTTGAAAACAACAATATATGAAAGAACCAGTATGTTTTTCATTAAGTTTTGTGGATCTGAACAATGTACCTAGATCCCTTTGAAGGGATCTAGTAACTTTGTTGATGTGTGCAAAAAGTGATGAGTGGTTGATGCAATGTATATTATTGTTATCTGATATGTCCAATGGGTGTTGCGTGAACATTTCAAGTTAAATGAACGTTATATGCCCGAGTAATGAGCAGAAATGCAAAGTGATTTACTAACTCATTGCACTCACCGCTAGCATTTCAATTGGATTTTGAGAATTTGGACAATGTTACTTAGTCCCTTAAAAGGGATGGGATAGTTCCCTTTGGGTTAAGGGCCCTTCAATAAATAATTTGTGAATGAGGTAATGACAATTACCAGGCCAATTTGACCGCTTTACAAAAGAGAAATTAGCTTCAACCCCGCTCACCAATCGTAAATTACAAGAAAACAGATCCAGTGGAAAGGTTGAGAGCACTGCAATTTTGACGATGGTTCATTCTAGAACGGTGCCTGGATTCTAGTCATCGCTGGTCACCAGGTCACGTACGCGGTGGCTTTGTTTACGTACTGTTTCTGTTACCTAACTTATAAATCAGAATTCAATGCGTTGAGTCCCCCCCCCCCCCCCCATCCCCGAGGCTTTATTTCAATGATTTTTGTTTCCCACATTGATTATCATATTACGCATTAGAAGGATATTGTTACACCCATAATTCAATTCCATTATTGATGTACTATTGTACAAACTTCTATTAGTGTGCGACGGTGTATTAGACCGAAATATTTGACTTCATTGAAAATGCAAAGAAAATTAACTACTTTTAATTGGATATACGGAAGTTGAAAGTGTGTACTTTTCCCATGGCACTCTGAATAAGCGATTGGAAGATGAAAAGGACAAATACATATTAAAATAGTTAATAAAGTTAAAAAAATTAATAAGCTTTCAGCTTGCTAAATGCGTTAGCACAATGTAATCGACATGCTTGGAGTGGCAGACATTCCCACACCAAAAGATGTTCAAGTGTATTTGGTATAAAAACACAATGGGGATCCCCGTCATCCAACCACGAATTGTGTTGCTAGAGGACATGAGGGCATTGACGTCTTGCTCTCTGATGTGCAAGTGCGTCAACATAGGAGGGTCAGAAAGAGCCTCAATGAAAATGAGGAAATGCTCAAACCAAATACATCTAGCATGAAAGAGCACTCTTCCAGCGTCAAGTTGAACCCAATTAGAACGAGTTCCTCTCAGCGGTTCCGTTTTTATTCACTTTTTATTTGAATCATCCCAAAATGGCAAACATCAATGATGGAAACACCCACGTTTTAAAATAATTTCTCATGACTTTTACAATTTGTTTCCTAATGTTCAAACTGTTCTCATATACGTCCTATGGATATTTTGATCACATTAGGCTTCACAAACACGACCTTATTGTCCTAAGTCATGCAAATACGGCCCATTTCCAAGTTTGCCTTTGTATTTTTCCACCATGAATTATGGATGCGTCTGTTTACCATTTTCAAAAGAACATTTTAAGAATACCTTTCGGTGAATCAAAACAAAAGACCAGCTGGTTGCCAGTGTTTTCATGTTTATCAAGGTGGAAGGGAATCCCACACCCTCCTCCCATCATCAGTCCACTGTTTGGAGGCAGGGGGCGCTTAATATGACATGTATGATGAAGTTACCTTTGAAAATCGGACAAATGATGCAACCATTCACAAAACAAAAACACTGCAAACTTGGACACGGGTAGTTTTTGAATGACTTTGGATAATAAGTTATTGTTCGGCGAAGCGTGACGTGTATAGAATGTATGATCTACCATTGTAATGCATTATGTTGTATTAAACGTACACAGCTGGTAAAGGTCTATGCAAAAAAACAAAAAAAAAACAGATATTGTGGACTACTAACAGACCCCAGCATATATTTCAACTGCATCGAAATGAGTCCGGGAAACAAAAATACCAGACATCATCCAAAACACACTTAAATGTCAAGAAAACATATTAATTATGTACACAGTACCAAGATAGGAGGACTGGAGGATATTGTCCTATTTCTTTTTTTATTTGATAATACAGGTAACTTATTTGTTGCGTTGCTTTTTGTTTTACTGAAACTGTATGCTTATGATTTGTTTACACGAACTTGTTTTTTATTCTCGTACGTAGATGAATTCGTCTGCGACGATGGACCAACTCTCAGCATGTCAAGGGTCTGCGATTACAAGCCAGATTGTCTCAGAGGCGAAGACGAAGGAGATTGTTGTAAGCATGCCATGGGGAGATTAGGCGAGAACGGTCGTGTTTTTTTTAAAACTGGGCCAGTAAATGTTACACATGCATTTTTTCTGCAAATTTCACAGTTGTGCGTTCAGGGAAGTTAATTTTCGTTATTCTACGTCTATTGCCAATTTTTCTAAAAGGAAATGGTTGCATTTAAAAAAATGCAGATGCAAAATTCAAATGATATCTTTAGAAATAATTAGCAATAATAAAACATGAAAAGTACATACAAATATAATTTTTATGAAAAAATACAAGAAAGAAAACTGTACATCCTAATTTAATTTAGAATGCGGGTTTAAATACTCCTTACTGTAAGCTTTCCAATGATAAGCTTTATAATTTGCCATATATTATGTTTGGTATGTTTTTTTTTGTGCAATCATATAATAGTTAGGGGAATATGCAAGTTTTGATTTTAAGGAAATATGGATATAAATTTCATGAAATGGGGAAAATTACTTTAAAATGACATGTGATATGAAAACATATAGCCTAAAATTGATGAATCACTTCTCCAAAATATGTAACCAGGTAAGTCCTACCAAATGTGTAGCCAATGAATTGATTGGTAGAGAGCATACTTATGCAAAATGTTACTATTAAAACATTTTGCATTTAATTGTACACAATAAGCCTACTTATAATTGACTTTTAAAGGGGTATTTTTTTGTGAGGTAATGAAAAACTGAGTATCGAATTTGAGAGAACCTGCAATTTTAATGGCAGAATAAACTTTATTTGGTCAAAATCGGTCCACAAACGGCTGAAATATCAATCAATATATCTGATCTTATAATTATTTGGGCCTCAAATAATTACACGATTTAAAAAAATTTTTTTTTTAATGCTTACACTTTTTCAAAAATTTTCAAAATCGTTTTTTAAATAATTGTTGATGATCTCTCTATTTAATCATTATTTCAATAAAACATCACATGCATAATTTTGTATAAAAAATGGTTGAAACCAATGCCTTTTTAGAGAGCGCCCTCTTGTGTCTTAATGGCTCTTTTTTAATAATAACAGGCTTTTTAGTTAGACGTTTGTAATTTTGTATACCTTTCGAGCATGGTGGAGTTATAACTTTTAGTTTATAATGTTACTGTCCAGGTTTGGTTACTAAAGTTCAGCCTTACCAAAACTGTACTACCCCTTTAAACTTGACTTAATGTCTCTGAAAGCTCATCTCTTGTCATGTCATCTTAAATTCGATACATATACCAAGTTTGATTGATATGTGGACAACATTTCTTGAATTATAATAACTAGAAAATACAGCAATTATGAGCCAGTCCTAAATATTCTAGTCGCTCAGTGACCTTTGACCTTTGACCTTGTAACCCCAAATTTTCATTAAATATTGTTTTCTGTACAGGAAGCATTGATATACAACGTTTCATTAAATGTATGCTCCTCACCTCCTCTGTCACCATACAGAAGTGACTACTTTAATAGTGCTATCTAGTTAGGTGGTATTTATTAATGGGAAGTAAACAAACAAAATGTTTGATACTTGTTGATTAGTTGTCGGTCAATTTCTTCCTTCTTCCTCTATTCCTTCAGTTTCTTTGTCGAATATTGTAACACAAATTCACAGTAGAACAGCAGAATTTGGCGAAACCAAGTGCCGACACCCTTACATTATACTGTACTGCAAAGCAGGCCTGGAATACGTATAAACAACTTTATACTACGCGTAATTCCAAGTGGTAATGTTTATGGATATTTCGGCCATTTCTGAACCGATTTTGATGAAATAAAGTTTATTCTGTCATTAAAATTGTATGCTCTATTACATTTTACACTTTTTACACATAGCTACGCACTCATTTTTTCTTTCAGCTTTCGAATTAAGCCTTGGTGACGAGCTGCAGCTTTCATCGCATAATTATCCGAGTAACTACCCTGGCTACGCTTCCGTTCTCTGGACATTCCAGTACGCTCCTGGTCAGGACTCAACGGATATCTACTACCAGATCAGCTTTGAGCACGTTGACATCTACCGTTCCACTCTCTCCATTGGTTCTGATTTAGACCCTCCGCGAGAAACTTTGTTCATGGTACAGGAACGTTTCTATGGCACCCCAAAAGATTTGTTCATCGGAGCTGGTGATCTGTTTGTCCATTTTGTCAACCTTTACGACTACAGTTACGTATCTGGGTTCCAGTTGGATATCTCGGTTCGGAACTCATCAACCTCAGGTATGTGAACACAGTGTTAAACAATGTAGTTGGATTTGAAACAATCCTTTTAACTGAATACTAAAACGTGTTGGCTGGAATGCATAAACGTGATTGAATCCGAGGTTTAACTGCGCCGTATAAACTACTACTTTATAAGCCGAACCTAACCCAAACCGACGACATGCCGAGTTGGTGTCGGTCGCAATATCATTATCAAATAATTTATCATTTTGTATCGAGAATCATAGGTACTATCATAGCATTTTTTAAATGAAGTTTATTTATAATCATTTACATGCCATTCTATAAATAATCAGTTTTATCATTCGTTAAAAAATGTTTATCTTGTTTCTTAGTAGTTATAAACAAAACTTATTTATATGCCCATTGGTTTGGTCTTGGTCCATAGATAACTTTCTGTAAACAGATGCGTTTTCTTTACAATCTACACTGTTTGGTGACATTTGTGGATAAATATCTTGATTTCTTTATTAATCAATCATCAGAAATCCAGCCATGCGACGATGGGATACATTTCTTCAACACTATCACGAGGTGTGATCTGAAACCAGACTGCTTCGATGGAAGGGACGAGTTAAATTGTGGTAAGTCCGGGATGCGTAAAAACTGGGTCGTAGCTGGGAGGTTGTATTGACCCTCTAGCATAGGCGTACGCAGGGGGGGGGGGGGTTCCCCCTTTGATGAAAAAAAATACTATTTTAGGGGGTTTGAACCCCCCCCCCCTTTATCACTTTGTACTGGTCTCAAGACCACCTTTTAGGGGGGGGGGGGGGGTTGACAGACACCCCCCTCCCTCAAAAATTGTTGACTGACACCCCCCCCCTCCGATAATTTTTGACGAGCACCCCCCCCCCCCTGCAAAAAAAATTTCTGCCCCCTCGAAAATTCTTCACGGACACCCCCCTCTCAACAAAAATTGAACGACATCCCCCCCCCCCCCCCTCTCCTTCCCCTCGAAAATTTTGGAGGGACACCCTCGGAAATAGACCCGTGTCCCGGTCGTTTTTTCAAAAGTAATGCTCAGTAGTGGGAAACGCCCCACCCCCAAAAACAAATGAAATGTACGCTCTTATTACCAACCATGTGAAAGAATATAATTTTTACTTGGTACTTGGTACTTGGTAGTTTAATCCTCCAAAACACTCCATAGGAGTTTTAACTGGAGGTGGGTCCGAGAGAGTGGTTAGCCCCTAAGGACAGAAGGGTCCTTAGCAAGCGCATTCTGGAATGTATGAAGTGAGGGCTGGTTTACTGTAGATTGAAGTAGCTTATTCCATTCAGTGGTTGTACGGACGAAAAATGAATTTGCGAACGCCTCAGAGTTTGTGTGTTGCTGTCGGTACTGTAGAGAATGGCCCCTTCGGTTTCTGTCTATTTTGGGTTGAATGAAGTCCTCATGTTTGATGTCCAGGTTTCCGTTCAGCATCTTTTGAAAGCACGTTAGGCGATGACATTTCCTTCTGTCTTGAAGCGCAGTCTACTTTAGCTCTTTAAGAATGACAGTGATGCTTGTATTTTCCCCGTAAGTGTTGGACACAAATCTTGCTGCCCTATTTTGCACTATTTCTATGCCATTTATGTTCTTCTTTGTGTATGGGTCCCATGAAGCAGAAGCATATTCTAGATGCGGTCTCACTAATGTCATGTACAGTTTTTCCTTGACATGCGGTGTACAGTGGTGGAAATTTCTTCTGATGAAGTTCAACACCCTCGTTGCCTTGAAGGTTGCATGTGCGGTCTGCTTGTTCCATCTTGTTCCATGTTGAATGTGGACTCCCAGGTTATGGATGTCCTTCTTCTCATCAAGGTCAACTCCCATCAATGTATACTTTGTAGGTTCTTCCTGCCTCCTACGAGTAATCTTCACATTCTTGCATTTAGATGGATTGAAACTCATGCCCCAGGTTTGTGCCCAGTCAACCAATTCGTCTAATATGGGATTATATAAATTTGGCCAAGAAACCGCTTACTAATTGATATATTTGCAAAATTATAAAACGGATCTACTGTAAATCGTACCGCCAACGCGGAATCGCCCATACGCTACGTGCAAATGACCTCGTGCGCTAAACTAGGTCTTCGCTATACGGGCTTGTCCCGGCTTGTCGATATCTCCAGCCCAGCGCTAGTGGCGCGGACAGGTGCGAACGGGCGGTGGATTTAGACATTTTACGGGCGGGCATTGGATTTCTTCCGTTATCATTCAAAAAGAGCCGTTAAAACTCAAAAGGGCGCTCTCTAAACACTCATCGGTTTCAACCATTTTAAATAAAATATTGTGCATGCGATGTTTTGTTGAAATAGTGATTAGATAGAGAGATAATCAATGTTCTATTTAAAAACCTCTTTTGTAAATTTGTGAAAAGGAGGAAGCATTTAAAAAAAATGTTAACGGCTGGTTCAAAATTATTGAATAATTGTTGGGCCCCACAAGTATTACATATGGTTATGTTTATGGATATTTCAGCCATTTCTGAACCGATTTTGATCAAATAAAGTTTATTCTGTCATTAACATTGTATGCTCTTTCGAATTTGACACTCATTAAAAATCATTTTGTGTAGCGCCCTCTATACCAAAACTCAACTATCCCTTTAAGTTATCAAAACCTGCACCTTTACATTACAAACTTATAGTTATAACTCCACCATGCTCAAAAGGTATAACAAATTACAAAAGACTTATAGTAACAAGCCCGTTGTCATTTTAAAAAAGAGCCGTTATAACACGAAAGGGTGCTCTCTAAAATCATTGGGTTGAACCATTTTTTTATAAACAAATTGTGCATGTGATGTTTTGTTTAAATAATGATTACATTAAGAAATCATTAACAACTATTTAAAAACCACTTTTGTAAATTTTTGAAAAAGTGAAAGCCTTTTCTTTTGATATTCATTATTGATATTTCAGCTGCTTCTGAACCGATTTTGATCATATACATTTTTTTCCGTCATTGTAATTATATGCGCTCTCAAATTTGACACTCAGCTCTCCATTTCTTAACAAACATATCAATTCTTAGAGCGACGGCTTGACCTCAGCTAGCACTTTAAGCGACTTGCGCGGGATCCACTTCGAATTGTTTTGTTTCTTTCTTCTTCTTTTTTTTGTTTTTGGGGGGGGAGTAGGGGCTAGGGCTATTCAAATAGAGCTACTTGAAACCACTGCCATATGCTAACAAATAAGTACCGTAGCTAAAGTGGACATTCGGGTACAAGTATTCGGGTACGCACTACATCTACGTAATAATTATGATTATTACCCCCTCAGAAAAAGCACTGCAATTAAAGTTTGAACTTTCATATCTCTATTGTTATCACCCTTCATTAATTTTTTACCATTATAAAGCTTGTTTATTACCCTTTACATTGATGCCTAAGATGTAACGATTTTGTAAACATGGAATATTCATTACACCTGGGTATGGGGCCAAGTCAAAAGCGAAATGTTGCCGAATGCATCAAATAATATTATTTTGTCAACAGCATGAACAGTGAAGTCTTCTTTTGCTTGGAGGATATATTTTTGTTTATGTTGAGGTGGTCTTGCATAAATGTCATTGGTGTGTTTTCCTTTTCTTTTATTAAATCCTGCAACATTTCTCTTTTGACTTGGTCCCGTATTCAGGTATAATGCACATTTTATGATGATACAATCATTACGAATTGGACATCAATGCAGAGGGGAATAAACAGGCTTTCCATGTAGGATAATACATAACAAGAGATATGAACATGATGAACGCTAAAACTTAAATTGCCGACATTTTGTGAGGGTTTGTATACATGTTAACAAAAGCACAATTATATGACGACTGCATGTTTTCTACATCTATATATATATATATTTTTTTTTTGGATATATTTTAGAGCTTGAATTAGACACGGGATCGACGGTTCAGCTCGGGCTCTTCAGTCAATACTACTACCGCGGCTACCAGCAGCCGGAGAACACATATGTACTGTGGACGTTCCAGTATCCGTCTGATCAGAATTCAACCAACATCTTCTACCAGCTCTCCTTCGGCTATGTTTCTCTCTACGATGACGATCGTCTACAAATGGGAACAGGATGGGACCCTACTAATTATTCTTCATTCATCGCCTATCATGGCCGTTTTAGTGGTTATCCGACCGACAAATCTTTCCCTGCAGGAGAGTTTTTTGTCGAATACCATGCCACTCGTGGAAGATTTCTACTTAACATCACTGCTGTCGATATTACAGGTAGATACATTATATTGGTTCATGGTGATGTTATATCACAGTCAAAATACTACTTTAAAACTAACATGAGAACTATCGTGAGGACATTAACAAGTAACACTATTTTAAGAAATAACCTTAAACGAAAATTTTAAATTCTAATATACTACACTTAGTCATGTGTGTGTGTGTATTAGATGTTTGAGTTCAAATTTATTTTGGGTTATTTTCATTTGAATAGACTAAGACAGATTTAAATGGGCTATAACAGGGTAATTTGTGTTCAACGTTGAAAAGGGAATGTAATAACCAATCTATTACAATGACGAAGAAGTAAACCCCTGTGCCTTTGAACGCTATATCATTATCCCGTTGGAATATTTTAATTTTTTAGATCGAACTTCATCCTTTTTACTGTTTTGTACACCTAATGAATCATTTTAGACTGATTATACAGACTGTCCCAGATAAAACGAAACCGGGTTTCATGGCAGAAATTTTCTGTCATAATGAATAATTTCCTTGATGATATATATATGTCTGAAAAGCTCTGTGCCTCTTCTTTTATTTGATGTACAACGTATGGGACATAATTCAAGCATGACTGCATTAGAACAATGGAAAGTGGTGTTACCAAAGTTCCATTTGCACGCAGAAATTGCAATTTTGAGTGAGTTTTTTGGGTGAGTTTTAAGGGTTGTAAACGTACTTATTTAAAAAAAAAAAAAAACACCGCATAAAATTTCATATTTTTATCTTTTACATGACACCTTTTGCTAAAAAAATAAATGATTTATGCCAGAGAACGAGTAAAATGAAAACATGCCTGATTTCTGCCAAAATAAGTGAAAGTTGAGTAAGAAGTCGCTCAGCTGTCCTGACTTAGCAGCTGACAATGGACTTTGATGCATGAGTGAATTTACAGGGAAATTTATCAGGGAAAACATGGGAAACAGGCTAGATCAGGAAAGTTACTCATCTATGCTTAAATCAAGCATGTTTTCATTTGACTCGTTCTCTGGCATACATTTTTTTTTTTTTTATCACAAGGTGTCATATAAAAGAAATAATTATGAATTTTTATGCTGTGTTCGTCCTTTTTCAAAATAAGTACGTTTACTACCCTTCAAACGCACCCCAATACCTCACCCAAACTTGCAATTTCTGCGTGCAAATGGAATGTTGGTAACACCACTTTCCATCGTTCTAATTCAGTTATGCGTGAACTATGTGCCATAAGTTGTATATCAAATGAAAGAAGAGACACAGCTTTACAGACATATATATATCATCAAGGAAATTATTCATTATAACATAACATTTCTGCCATGAAACCCGGTTTCGTTTTTTTCTGGGACAGTCTGTACTGTTTCCAAACTACCAATGTACAATGAATGTTTGCATGAATTTGAATTAATTAATCTAGCCTTTTGTTTTAGCTTTGAAACGCAGGACCTTTGATAATTGGCCAATTATGCTGCGTTTACACCATGTTCCCGGCGGCCACGGCAGCCCCGTTTGCCCAAAACGTAGTGCGCCGTGAGATTTTGACAACTTTTTCCTCTGTATTCAAGTTTTGTTAGGTCTTGCCAAGTTTTCTCACGGTCTATCACGGTATCCGTGACGGGCCCTGTGGGGAAGAGCCCCTTCCCCCCCACTGATGGTGTGTTTACACCATGTTCCTGGCGGCCACGGCAGCCCCGTTTCAGGCCACCGTGGACAAAACGGGATGGACGTGAGACAACGCGGGGGGACGGAATGGGCAAACGTGACAAGCCGCGATTGCCGTGGATTCCGGGCCAGATTTTTAAACTGTCTACACATTTGCCACGGCAGTCACGGTGCGGATGAGAAACCTAGCAGGCCGTAGTAAAACGGGTTGAACGCAACAAAACGTGACAGTACGTAATAGGCCGTAACAAAACTTGGAGGGGAAGCATGACATTCCCCGACATCTCACGATCCTTTCAAGTTTTGTCACGTTCTGCCGCGTTTAGTGCTCGTTTTGTCACGTTCTGCCGCTTTTAGTGCGCGTTTTGTCACGGTTCTCACGGCTAGCTAAGGTACATGTTAGCCGTTTCGTCGCTTTCAATCGCGGCGCGTCCCGGAGTGTGACGGTTTACCGGTCCGACGTGGTACGGCGCGTTGCGTTCTACTACGGTCTGACACGGCACTCGCTGTCTGGGATATAAAAGCCGGGACCGTTGCTTGGGAGGCCTTTTTTTATACCGTGGCCACAAACGTGCTCCAAAGCTTCCCGGCGTCTACGTTTCATCTGTAGAAAGCCTTGACAGAACGGGAAAATCGTGTCAGACCTTGATCAGAACGTAATAAACGTGAGGGACCCCATCAGAACGTGACGGACCGGGAGGGAACGTACTGACATCCGTGGTAGACCGCGGGCCGAACCGTTGTGCGCCTAGGAGCCTCCGGGACTCAGCAGCCCCTTTTCCCCACGGCCCGTCACGGATACCGTGATAGACCGTAAGAGAACTTGGCAAGACCTAACAAAACTTGAAAACAGAGGAAAAATTTGCAAAATCTCAAAAGCTTTTGGGATGTGTAATGTACAGATATATGTATATGTATATGTAAATATACAGTTAACTATTGTTTAGTTAGTTAGCTTTTAATTTAGCTGTTTAGAAATTGGAAGTTTATTAAGTGCATATTGCAAGCATCATGTTATGAGGAGGGCTTTGTCCATATATGGATGAACTGTAGCCTGATAGATACATAGATTGCAATCATCCTGATGGAATCCTGAATAGAATAGGTCAAGGGATATCCACATTGGGAAGCTTATTGGGGGTCCAGGTGGAGCCCCCTGACAATTGATTTGTAATATCCAGAAATAAAGATGTTGTCTATTATGTTAATAGGAAATACAGTCAATTATTGAATATTTAGCTCAATTTTAGTGAGCGAAGCGCCGACGCACAGTGGGCCAGAATCGACTGAAAGTGTGCCAAGAGAGAAGTCCTGAATACAACTATTCAATGAGTACAGGGCCGGGACTGCGTGAAATAACCTTAATGGGGGTTCCAGGGGGCGCAACCCCCGGAAGATTTTGGATTTGGACAGAGCACAATCAAATGTGGTACTATAGTAGCAACTTTTACATTATGAATGAGAAAGGGCAATGCTTTATTTTCAATGTTATTATATATTTTTGAACCCCAAATATTAGGGGGGATAATAATACAGGCCCCCCCCCCCCCCCACCTGAACTATTGGGGGTTAGTTCTCTACCAGGAAGGGGTGTCAACATGACGTCCACTATTTCGTTGGAACATCACTGGTTGCGGTCTGTAAAATCATCAGACGTCATTGAGAGGAGGGTCAATTACAGCTACAGGAATCTCTAGGACGTCCACGATTGACCACAAGGATAGATGATTGCAAATTGCTTAACTTATGCCGTATAAATCGGAAATGCCAAAAAGGAGCCTTTGCCGTCCAATAAGAAGACACTATGGGATCAACGCCTTCCGCAAAACTGTACACCAGGGATCGCTCTAACATGGTCACCGAACAAGACAAACTCCAAACCACTCCAAACCATACATCCGAGATTTCCCGGACGTCCTTGGACTAGGGACCCCAGAAGATTGCCGCCTGGACACCTAGTGATATGTCATCTTAATAGGTACGAGCCATAACATCCTTAACTGAACAGATCGAAGACAAAGGGTTCGTCGATTATGTGGCGAGAACCTCCAAGATTACTGCATTCACAAAACGACTCATGGTTGTGACGGTCCAACGGTGGTATGCTCGTACCCATTAAGATGACATATCACGAGTGTCCACGCGGCGATATTATGTACTCCCTAGTCCAGGGACGTCCGGTAAATCTTGGTTGCATGGTAGGGGGTGGACACTTGATAGTTTGTCTTGCTCGGTGACCATGTTACAGCGATCTCTGTTCTACAGTTTGGTGGAAGGCGTTGATTCCATAGGGTTTTCTTCATAGATGACGAAGGCTCCTTTTTGGCATTTCCGGTTTATAAGGCACAGGTTAAGCAATTTGTGATCATCTATCTTAGTATTTAATTGAGGACGTCTTAGAGATTGCCGTAGCTTTAATTGACCCTCCTCACGATGACGTCTGAGGATTTTACAGACCGTAACCTGCGATATTGCAACGAAATAGTGGACATTGCTTGTTGGCACTCCTTCCTGGCTAAGCACAAGCATCGTTTGGCGTGTAGCCACGGTATTGGACGGAGTATGGCCTAGAGAGCCTCCGTGCCAATTTTGGTTGAACATTTTACAGCCAACTCTGAGAAATTACACATAATGAGGACTGGTTATAATGTACATACGCTTTGGGGAGGGAAAGGGGCCAATCATCAAAAGTCCTGCCTCTTAAAGTTAAAAACAAATGGCTAAATTAATTATTGTAAATTCATGCAAGCATATTTTTTATTGTACATTAGAACTTTGTCTAAAATGATTTATTAGGCGCTAAAAACAGGAAAAAGAATGAAATTGGATCTAAAAAATATAAATATTCCAAATATGATATGAGCACCAGCGTAATATGAGAAGAGGGTCGCTATTCATCATACCAAATGATGGTCGCTTTACATATTATGAGAAGAGGATCGATATTCATTATACGAATGGAGAATAGCTATGACGGTCCGAACAGAGGGTTTCTATTCATAATGCGACACGAGGGTTGCTCTTCATAATCTGAAATGACGGTTGCTATTCATAAATATTGTTTTAGCAGGTCAAGCACGGCGGGCCCCAGATATCAAAGTAAATGGGACCCAACTGGGTTTATGTTTAGGCCGACTGGGACAATCCCAGGCAGGGACCGCGGAAAGGTTTTGAAAGTGGAGGGCTGACCTCATTTGGGCTGTTATAGTTATTATTTTGTGCTTATGTATTTCTTTGTTTAAAGCCACAAAGCCAACGTTGGTCCAACGTTGGTAAATAACCATGTTTCAACCGTGGACCAACGTTGGTCCCCAGTTGGACTATCGTTGCTTGTCAACATTGGACCAACGTCATTTGGGCGTACGCAAACATTGATGGTCCAACATTGCCCGACAACGTTGGTCCAGCGCTGGGAAATAAGGCTATTCTAACTATTGACCAACTCTGATCGATGGTTGGAATACCTTGCTATGTTGGTCAACGTCATTCGGGCGTATACTCATAGTTGGTACAAAGTTGCCGGACAACGTTGATCCAGCGCCATTCACCAATGTTGGACCAACATTACCTAGGTGTCGGAAAATGAGTATGGACCAACGTTGGTCCAACGTCTTTCCATGCCATCTAGGTTCTAAAAAAATACAATTATTATCATATGGAATATGGGTCTATTGCATTCTATCATTCCTATAAGAAACCTTTCCTTACCTTTCATTATAACATTCCTATTCCTATTCCTGCCTCACTACGCATGTTTTGTCCGCTTAGATATAACCAGGGATTACCTAGTCCAACAAAAATCAGCCAATGTTTCGAGGGTTCTTTGACGATTTTTTTTCAGCCGCTCTACATAGTCTGAAGTACCGGCTATTCGCTTGTGTGACGAGTGATTTCCAGGCAACACAATCAATCAAAGACAAATGCAAAAGTATCCCAATTCACCACTTTTCAAATAGGGAATGTGTAAAAATGCCACGAAAGTAAACCTACATTATTAATTCACAAGTCAAGTTCTTCACTTACAATCAATCTCTGTCTGATCATTTTATTCGCCTTTTTCGTTGTAAATATTTCTCACTCCATGATCGCCATTTGTTTAATTCATAGCGTACGCGTCCTGGGAAGACAGTGTTGTTGAAATAACATGGTTATGGAATCTCATGACTGGGATTGGGTCAAGTATTTTTCGAATATGATTTATCCAGAGAGACTTTTATAACATACATCTCTATGATCGCCCAGAGCCCGCTTTGTTTGTTTGTTTCATTGTGTTTGTTTGCTGAGTGATCAATATTGAAGCATATATGCCCGCTCGTTTAACCAATCAGATTGCAGGATTTCAAAGTGAGGTATATACTGCTGTATACTGAATAATATATTTATAATACGTCGATGCATATGCATTTGAAAATGCTGTGAATGAAAACTTGACAAATTGCATTTTTCGAAAAGAGAAATGGCTGGGGAATTTTTAAACACGAATATGTGGTGGTACATGTTGACAAAATGTGTAATAATTACGAACTCATTTAAATCTAATGATGGTGAACAAGCTCACTTATTTAATTCATCCTTGATCATTCATGAAACCCCAATATTTACAATAAGGTATTGACTCGTTTAACTGAGTTTCTTAGCATTTTAGAGCAATTCAATTTGCCCTTTCTTTTTTCATTTCAGACCCATTCGTTTGTAATACGGGCCCACTCGTTTTAGAGTCTGATGCTGTTTGTGATCTCACTCCGAACTGTGTTGACGGAGCAGATGAAAGAGAATGCGGTAAGTTTACCTGATTTGTTGGAAAATGAACTACTCAGAAACGTCGATCCGTGTTTGTGATGGAGGGGGGGGGGGGGGGGGGGGGAGGGGGGGGGGGGGAACATTTTTACCATTTAATACACCAGTGGCCATATTCATAAAAGCCCGATAGCCTATCTGTCAGCTAGGCCTTATCTCCTTGCCAAAATGCCAGGTTGGACGATAACTAGCGGCGAACATATGAAACCCGCTTGAGTGATCACCTTTGTATTCCCAGACCAGTGCACAACACACACGTGCATGTGTATGTCTTTAGTAATGTGTGTAGATTTTGCGTGCTGTCTATGCCCTTACCATATCGACCAATCAACGAGCGTCTAAGCCTTGTAATACAATAGCCATTTGAAATCTTCGTAGCGGGTTGCTAAATCGTAATTCAAGAAGCACTTCTAACCATACCGATAACAAGCTAAAAACTGGGATGACCTAATGTATTCATCGTGGCTGTCATGGTAACAGTTCCATCTGCCGCAAGTTTGTTTGACATTGCAACATCGCATGAATGCGCAGTTAATTCAAACTTGTGAAAGAAAGAATGCACCACTTTCTACCTGTTAGGGGCCATCTACAAAGTACACGAACGCACAAGATGGGGGGGGGGGGGGGGGGGGGAGGAGGGGGGGGGGTTCACGCTGGTGCGTACGCTGCATTCAACCACATGCAAACAAGAATAAAAAGTGCGTACAGGGGAGAGGGTGTTAATTTCGGACAAACAATGTTGCGTACGTACTTTGTAGATGGCCCCTTATGATGCGTTTTATTGAGTTTGTTGTGTGCTATTTTTAAATACAAGATGATCAAATATGGTTGGCATGGGCTGAACCGGGCCAACCCGATTGGGGAGTCAAGGGGGTGTGGGAAGTATAACATAATTGTCTTAATAAGGGTGAATGGGCATTTTTTTTTTTGGGGGGGGGGGGTGGTTCGGGTGCTGGAATCACGCGGAAGGACATTTTGTCATTACTATCCCCAATATAACAAAACAAATACATCTCCCTCCTCATAATTCGATATTATCAAAAACTTCTAGTAGGTTTCTCATATCACGAAAAACGCGCTCCCTACGCATGGCACGCCTTAAAGCGTGGCTGTCATGGTAACAGTTCCATCTGCCGCAAGTTTGTTTGACATTGCAACATCGCATGAATGCGCAGTTAATTCAAACTTGTGGAAAGAAAGAATGCCCCACTTTCTACCTGTTAGGGGCCATCTACAAAGTACACGAACGCACAAGATGGGGGGGGGGGGGGGGGGGGGGGGGGGTTTGGAGGGGCATTACTTTTACTATCCCCAATATAAAAAAACAAATACATCTCCCTCCTCATAATTCGATATTATCAAAAACTTCTAGTAGGTTTCTCATATCACGAAAAACGCGCTCACTACGCATGGCACGTCTTAAAGGTATAGGCCAGTTTTGGAAACGCCCACCTCTCAAAAAATGAAATGGAAGCTCTTTATTACGATTCATGTGAAAGAATATGTTTTTACTAATACGGGATGATACAAATTTTGCCTGGAAACCGCCTATTAATTAATATATTTGGTAAATTATCAGATCGGTCCGCTGCGGATAGATATCGCCAAGGCGGAATCGCGCATACGCTACGTGCATTATTGACTACGTGCGTTCGCTATAGGGGCTTGTCCCCAGCTTGTCGATACTCCAATCCAGCGCTAGCGGCGCAGACAGGTGCGAACGGGCGGTGAATTTATACATTTCACGGGCGGGTATTGGGATTTATTCCGGTATTTCTGCATATAACGCATCGTTAAGTTCGGATTTTACCACACAAGCCCTTTTTAGATACTTATTCATCAATATTGATCAATTATAAATGTTTTCTGTAACTTTCCCAAAACTTTTTTTTTTCTTTAATTCACCTAACTTGAATATTCTCCGTGCCATGTTCACGCTCGCGCTTCACGCAGTGACAAAAACCGGGCAGATGTTACTTGCTAGCAATTTAGAGGTACATCAGAGTACCTCTAAATGTTTGGTCCAGTGTCGCTAAAATTTGTCCTATCTGGCTTTGGTGAATAAGAAAAATTTAGCTGGGTGTTAGGTCGTCATTCAACTTCACGCCTTTGTTATAAGTCCAACAAAGCTCTATTCAGAAGGTCCTGCATAAATAGATTTCAATGCATTTAGTCGGCACCGCAGATCTATTGTTGTAATTGTTCGCATTTCGACTAACAATGTCGTGGAATACCAAATGCTTGTGGAATTTAGACAGATGGGTTGTCATGCTAGGCCAGGCCTTGACTACGATAGCGAATTTAGCCTATCGGCCTTTTGTGAATACCAGTTAAGCCTAGCGGACATCGAAATTGTAATATGATCAACCAATAGCTTATCGGGGTTTCATGAATAGGCCACAGGTCAACTGTGGATTAAGACACTGGCAGGTAATACAAAACATACATACAATACAAAATAATATAACTTACATCATTATACAAAATAAATTGGGTGCGGCTCGTTATTCCGAAGGTTTGTCATTGGGTCATTCTATATCAAATCACCCAATGGATTTCATCGTACCCTCTTCAAATGCGCTCAAATTTGATGATTAGGGTAATTGAGTTTTTAAAAGCCAAATTTTTTTTTTTTTTGCCTGATCTGCCTTACGGAATTAGTGCTACAGCCCATCTTTTCTTCCATGGTTTTAACTAAAAATGGGCGTGGCTAGCAAATTTCAAGTAGCCCTTGCTCAATATACCGCTTCTGTAATGTATGCAAATAATATGCGTAAGACGTAAAACTCCCCGTTGGCAAGCTTAACAATAGTAACTAGGTCCGGCAAGCTAAGTTTGCCGGAGCTTGCCGGACCTAGTTACTATTGTTAAGCTTGCCAACGGGGAGTCTGACGTCATACGCATATTTTGTGCATACATTACAGAAACGGTCTATTACCACTGGGAAACCTTTGGTAAATGTGGTAACATTTAAAAGAGTACTTAATTATCAATCTAGACATGGTATTATGTTTTATGTAGCGGGGGTCTAAAGTGTCATAACTGCTTGATGTTTACTTTGAACTATGATTTATCCATGTGGATCTAATAGTTTTGGGTCGAAATTTGGTCTAAATTGTATTTGTAAGATGTTTTACACAAAATATGAAAAAAAATTGGAGATATAATATTTTTCAATCATTTTTATCTTTAACAAATTGGTTTTTATCAGATTCTACACATAGTCCCACACACAGTTTATTTTGTTTACCTTAAACTTTTTGGCTAGAACATTTGGAATATCAATAGAAAAACCTTCCACTGGAGTGACAAAATACCTTTTGTCTGACCGTGTCACCAAGCAGAGGATTTACATTGATAATGAAAAGTGGCTGGTGGCACGGGGTAACCATTGTCAATGGTCTTTACAAATTCCCCAGCTGTTGGGAATGGATAAGACTTTGATTGACCTAACATAATCCCCGTGTTCACACACAAAATTTTCAGCCCTTAATCATGACTAAAGAATCAGCAGCTGACTATAGAATCAGCTTCTCATTAAAAATTCCTATGGCAAGCCCTTTGTTTAAAAACTAGATAAACTATGTTTTTCTCAGATACACTCAGTTTTTCTCAGATAAACTCAGTTAATCTCCAGATAAACACAGTTTATCAGAAAACTCAGTTTATCAGTTGATAAACTGAGTTTGTCTGATAATGTGTTTATATGGCAAGCCCTTTGCGTAACAACTAGATAAACCCTGTTTTTCTCAGATAAACTCAGTTTATCACCAGATAGACAGAGTCTATCAACTGATAAACTGAGTTTTTCTGATAAACTGTGTTTATCTGGAGATAAACTGAGTTTATCTGAGAAAAACTGAGTTTATCTGAGAAAACAGAGTGTATCTAGTTTTTACACAAAGGGCTTGCCATTAGTCATGATTCTTTAGTCATGATTAAAGGGATGAAAATTTGTTGTTTGTGAACACGCTGACAGAGTCTCTCTTGGCTCTTAAAGTGATACCTGTAAAGTGTCAGATATTGCACAAAATTACATTTGAGACTTCAATCCTATATCAATATCATTGTAAAATACAATTGAAAGATTTGTGAAAGTTTGAAAGAAAACGAACACTGTTTACCTAGTGAAAAAAACGAATATTGAGTTCATATTTTATCATCGAATACTGATGGTCTGCCATACTTTTGTCGCAGTAATGAATGATCCGTTTGAGATATTCGCACCCGTGTATTTGTACACACGTAGTACATAATTCATGGAATTTGAACTCGCTCGGCTCAAAGTTCAATCTCCGGAATGTTCTCACGGGTGCTGCGTGCGGATGTTCTCAGCTAAGACAATTGTACTTTTTTCAATTGCGTTGATTAACGCTTTAGAAATAATGATTTTCAATGATAATTATCTTCATACTAAAGGGACATTTGAAAAAATCAAACCCTACTTTATTCTTCTTTTACCATAAGCTAAACAACACGGTAGAAGAGAAACGAGGAAGCTCCTAGTAATTTTCGTGGATTTGGACACTTTACAGGTATGACTTTAACTTAATTTGAATAGAAAGCTTTTTTTTCTTCAAAATCTTAAATATTTTTGGGGGAAATCAGTGAAAATGATTGGAAAATACATGAAATTGTCTTATCAAACTATGACCATGACATTCTACGTGTAATGTGGTCACAGTATGTGCAATTTCCCTGTCAGAGTATGAAATTTAATGGTCAAAGTAGTCAAATGAAGTGAAGATATCATGAAAGTTCTTGAGATCTGTGAATCCAACACATGGATTTGTGTGTGGGACTACATTTAGAATTGTATAAAAAGTAAAATTGATGATAAAAATAAAACAACAAATAATGTATCTCCAATTATTTTATATATTGTAGAGAACATCTAAGAGAACAATTTAGGATGAATTTCATCAAAAATATATTTGATCTACATCGTCAAATTTAAGTTCGAAGTAAATGTTAGTATGCTATTGCGTGTTTTACCCCTCCATCGAAAAAATAATATCTATATCTAGATTTGTGATTAAAATAATATTTCAATTGATACCACTTTAAACCTAGTTGGACGTTAAGTAATCGAAAAATAGCCAATCGAAAACACTTAAAATTGTGTAAGCCTGAAGTATCATACCTGCCAAATTTCAGCAAATTTGAAGTGGGTGCGATGAAAAAAATTTCCACAATTTTCGGTGATTTGAGAGGGATTGACCCTATTCCGAACACACACGTTTCGTATACATGGGCAGGGGGTTCGTTAATCCCGAACATTTGATGCATTTATCCGAAGGTTCGTTAATCCGAAAATGATATAGGGTTCGTTAAAGGGACTTAGTCCAAATCCTCAAAATACAATTTTAATTCTAGCGGTTCCCTCATACCTTGTTGTATTCGTATTAAAGGGTACCACCACCCAAAAATTATTTTCTTATTATAGAAAGGTAACATCTTTAGTATTCCATTCCACCAACAAGTTCACAAAAATATGTTTTCAGAAAAAAAAAATATTGAAAAACGCATCACCATTCTGAAGCATGCGTTCATGCGGTCTGAATTGCGAAGACTAATGCGTGCGGAGCGAACGAATCGCCGGGGATTCTATTGTCTACAAGCGTACGCGTGAATAGCATTGGCGCACTCGCAAATGTTTGGCCCGTATGGAACCAGGAAATAGTAGTGGTTCCGTAAGTTGTGGAAATTAATTGCTTTGTTTATGAATTACAGAACCTTTTGCAAAATGTTGGGTTATTTGATATCACAAAACGGTACCAAAACATTTAATAATGTGTTGTTCTTTGCCTGGTGGTCCCCTTTAACAATAAAATCATAGGACAGGTTTCGGTTTTTCAAATTTCCCTTTCGTTACAAGGATATGTACGATCGAAGTATTCAGATAAGAAAAACTCCCTTGGAGTTTTGAAACCGTGTACAAAGTGAGTGCAGTGAGATAGTGAATATCACATTTTCGCTCATTACTTGGCCATTCAATGTCCATTTGACTTGAAATTTCACACAATACCCTGTGGACATATGAGATAACAATATACATTGCATCAACCATTCTTCACTTTTTGCACATGTCAACAAAGTTACTAGATCCCTTTAATACGATACTGAAATGGGGTTCGTAAATCTGAAAATGAAATATGGTTCGTTAATCTGACAATGCAATATACGGGGGAGCAGCGCTGCCGTCGAGGTGTGATGGGGGGGGGGGGGGGGGGGCAAAAATACCAGCCCCCCCCCCCCCCCCCCCGGTGGTGACAAAACATTGACAACTGCGTCTTTTTCAATGAATTAACTGTCATCATGAATTTAAGGGAAGACAATACAAAAACATATGTTTTTCATTTTCGGTGTAGTTTCCTTTTTAACATAATCAGATGTTTAGATTGATTTTCCACTAAAACATATTTGTGAACCTAAGAACGATATGGACACTCTTTCAGTGAATCTTTCTGCTGCCGATATCAAATGAATCTTGTACTTGGGTACCACCACTGAGCTTCGATATTTTACAGACTTTAGGAATAGACCCATTTACTGGCAGTGGGAGTTGAGTTGGGATATGATTTCCTGATGGCTGCGTTTGTTATTTGAAACCAAATAAAATCATCGGCTTATGGGGTAGATATGATTTTGTCTCCATTTAAATAGTAGCCGTGTTATGCTTTTATTGCAGCAAGATATTTAAAAGAAGTCGAGGTACATGGTACCTAGCGCTCTAATGATCAGGAAATCAAGTCATGATGTATACTAACAAAATCATACGTAATATCAAAAAATGTTATGTGCTCTGTTTTCTTTCTAGATTTAGTATTCATATTAACCTTGTGCATTACTTGATTATGTTCTATGCACTAGCTCATTCACGTTTTTGTTTTACAACGGCTTTTTGACACGAGACATCAATAAATCTATTTTCTAGTGAGATACATTACAAGGCAGTCTGCTAAGAATTGATTTACGAACACATGAATTAAGAGATAGGAAAACAAATTAAATCGATTTTATTCTACGCATATTCAAATCATCGATGGCTCGAAGCCCTAAATAGGTAGAGTAAAGGGGCACCTACATATGGGGTCCAGGGGGAGCCTCTGGAAGCTTATACTAGTATATGTCAGACATTTATAGTGTTATAGTGTGTGATCAAATTGTTAACATTAGTAAATCTATTCGTAGTGTATTTTTAAAGAACATAACGTGGAAAGTAATGGCAAGGGTACAGGCATCAGGGCAGAGGGCCTAATAGCAGCGGCCTAGGGGGAGCATCAACCTCGAAAGCCTGTTTTAATAATAACACTTAGTGAAATCAAAGATGCGTTTTGAAAATGGATACACAATCATAATATCAATTTGAATTAAGTGACCTTTGCACAAAGTTTGAACATGTGGGATACAGGGGCCCCGTATTTCCCTTACCGGAGGTATAGGGGCGGAGCCCCCGGAAGTTTTTTGTAGTTTGAATTTCAGCACTATCATTATGGGGTTTGAACGATATAAAATAGAGGACATATTATGGGTGAATATATCCCCGCATGGCAATGCAGTAGCGAGGAACTGCATGTGATGTGGCCAGGTGCTTCATGATATAGGAATTGATATAGTCTATGGGATTGAACCCAAATGATACAATTAGACTTCAGTAATTCAACACTCTCAAGTTGTGAGTTCCTATAAGGGTAAAATAATGAATCTTTTTATTAGTTGTTTTGACGAGCGATTACTTTGTCGGCGAGTATACCGTTCGGCGTGTCATAAATACGGGTGAGGAGCAGGGTCGACTTTCATAGGACCCTACTGCATCTGCCGTTGATTACGGCAAGACCTTGAAAAGTGGCCCGGCTGTCCACACGTGTAGCAGACGCTAAGCTGGGGTCGCCTTCCTCCTCGTCCGGCTCCTATCTCTCTGTCGTCAGGAGGGCCCCTGGGTCGCTGAAGCTGGCTCTCGAAGACAGCTCTTCTCTGACGATTCTCCTCCATGGCCCTGTGCACAAAATACATGGCCATGTTCACAGATTCCACTTGCTGTTGCTGGGTCCTGACCAGTTGATGCATATAGCCCATGTCAGCTCATCGATGGCCCGATTCTCTGGTGGAGCTGAATGTCTCAGATCCGCCTGTCTCAGCTCTGCTTGTCGCACCTCCTGTCTGTAGACCTGGGCTAAATTATGACGTTCCTCCTCCTCGATAATGCGCAGCTCTCTCCTCAAGTCGTGGAACGACATCTCCTGAGGCCGCATCGGTGCAAGTCGAGCCTTCACTCCTTGATCCCGTAGACCGTGCATAAACTGGATGCACAGCATGCTGTCACGTGCCGCCTGCTCAACCATCGCTGCCCTGTCCCCCCTGTCCTTCGCGACCCGCAGCTTTGCTTCAAGAGCGACAGCATACTCGGTGGCTGTCTCGTTGGAGTGCTGGACCCGCGCGAAGAAACTCGCCATCTGTGAGGTAGTGTAGTCCATACTCCTCCAACAGTTCCCGAAATGCTGCAGCCGATGTGAGGCATCGGTCGCTATCCAGCTCTAAGTTTAGGATGAGGTCCCGAGACCGTCCTCCAGTATGTCGAACGACCTCATTGAACTGCACATGTGGAGGCATTGGACTTCTTGACTCAATGACAAACTTCATGTCCCTGACCCAATCCTCCACCTTAAGTCCTCCCTTGCCGCTGATTGGGGACATTGGCTTCACCTGGTGCGATGTCACGTATCGTGGTCCGCTGCTCCACGCTAGCTCTGCTGCTCCACGCTAGCTCTGCCCTTGATGACATGGGGTCTAACCCTGCAAGTTGAACAGGGGTAGCTGCCATATACCTGTCCCACTCGGGTGCTGGTCCGATTGTTGTCGTTCCTGTTCTCAGCGGTGAGTACGTCTCACCTTGCTATGCTGTGTCAGGCGTATCATATTAACCGTAAAAAGGCCGGGCTATTTTAGGTCTTCCTACGGCCGGGGGGGGGGGGGGGGGGGGGGGCATTATGCCCCCTCCCCCTTAAGATCTCGGCCGCAGAGCTGCCGATCGCCGTGAAAATTTGCACGCATGAAGTGAAGTGTTATCGAATACAATGGTAATTACAACTTTTTGAAAAATTCATTAATTTGCATATTTCTGGTAATTTAAGCAAATAAGGTAATAAAATTAATATTTTTACCCATAAATCATATATTCTTCATAATTAAACTCTGGTTTTTACTACATATATTCTTTAGAGCATTTTAAATAATAATACGACAAAAAATTTGGAAGAGCCAGGTTCTTCCTTATGTTTTCTATTGTTTTCATAATTTCTTATGTATTTCTTTGTTTGTTTTACTTTTTACATTTTATTGTTTTTTGTTGTTTATTTTATTTATAACTATAATTCAACTATTTTGTACCCTAAAACAAGCATATAAAATGTAAACAAGACTAAATAACCAATGATAAAACTGATATTTCCATATGTTTTGTACACAAATCACGAAATTGAGCGATTTTCGGGCTGACATGCATAGACAAAAGATCGCGTGACTTCGTAACGGTAAGTCCGATTTTCAAATTTTGTTTTCTAAATATGCGCAAGACCCAAAAGAAAAAAAGTCACCAAGCAGCGGCGCGTCATCTTACCGCGTTTCGGACAGTGATGTGTCCGAGTCCAGTCAGTCCGAGTCCGAGTCCGAGTCATGAACCTTCGAGTCCGAGTCCGAGTCCGAGTCCGGCATGTCCGAGGCCGAGTCCGAGTCCGGCACATGTGCAAATATAAATAAAAAAATAATAATAATAAATTAATTGATAGATAAATAAATAAAAAAAAAAAAAATAAACAAATAAATAAATAAAAAAATTAAAAATCATTAGATAAAAAAAGATTTAAAAAAAAAAAAAAAAAAAAAAAAAAAATCATTAAATAAAAAAAGATAAAAAAAAAAAAAAAAAAAAAAAAAAATGAATGAATGAATAAATAAATTAATTAATTAATTAATTAATTAATTAATAAAATTTTTTTTTAAATGAATGAATGAATGAATGAATAAATTAAATTACATAAATAAATACAGAAATAAATAAATAATTACAAAATAAATAAATGATAATATTGATATATAAAAGCTGTGAAAAAAGTTCCTTCCCCTTCGAAAATTGCTGCAGAACTCGCTGCGAAACCATTGACCGGCCTAGGTTAAAAGGATAGTTGAGTTCTGGTAGAGAGAGTACAGTTTTAGTAAAAACTTAATTTTAGTAACCAAAACCTGCACCATTACATTACAAACTAATAGTTATAATTCAACCATGCTCAAAAGGAATTTAACAATTACAAACGACCAAGTTTCAATGCCTATTATCATTAAAAAGAGCTGTTTAAACTAAAGAGGGCGTTTTAAAAAACGTATTTATTTAAACCATTTTAAATAAGATATTGTGCATGTAATGTTTCGTTGAAATGGTGATTATATAGAGAGATAATCAGCAAATATCTCAAAACCTCCTTTGAACAATTTTGAAAAGAGGAAGCATTTTGAAACAAATTTTAACGGCTAGTCCAAAATTATCGAATACTTGTGGGGCCCCACATTTATTACAAATGGATATGTTTATGGTTATATCAGCCGTTTCTGAACCGATTTTTATCAAATTAAGTTTATTCTGCCATTAAAATGGAATGCTCTTTCAAATTTGACACTCAGTTTTTCATTTCCTAACAGATACATTATTTTGTGTAGCGCCCTCAAAACTCAACTATCCCTTTGAGATATCTATAAAATTTAAAAAAATAGAAAACATAAATAAATAAAATGGTATATTGATTCTGATTGATACATAAAAGCTGTGAAAGAACTTCCTCCAAAAGTAGAAACACGGAAGACAGTCCAGGGCAGGCAGTGGACTACTACTCCGTGATCCGATGTGGCTGAAATTTGAAAATATTGCGTGAAATTTTGATGAAATTTCGGCGAGTGGAAACGAGATATCCGTTTGGATACGAACTGCATTAGCGCCAAAATTCCCCGGTCTCGTGTCGGACTCGTCGCCGAGTCATCGAGTCACGGGCCCCGAGTCCGAGTCCGAGTCCGAGTCATGAACCTTCGAGTCCGAGTCCGAGACCGAGTCCGGCAAAAACGGACTCGAGTCCGGTCTCGAGTCCGAGACCGGACTCGAGTCACACAACACTGGTTTCGGAGCAATGAAAACAAATCGCGGAGGGGGGGAGGGGGGGGGGGGAACCATTCTGGCCCCCGCCCTTATTAGGGTTAAAAACATTCCCCTTTTTGGGGGCCTATTCAAATTATTCAAGTTATCCCAATTTGGCGAGTTACTATTAAAGTTTACGACAGTGTTTCTTTTCAGTTTTCCCGGGTTTCGGCACCAAAATTATGTGACCTGCGAAACTGGTCCGCAGGTATTAAAATAAATGAATCAATAAATCATATCAAAACCTAACAAATATATCCCTGGTTTATTTACTAGTAGATTTATGGAAAAGAAGACACTGAAGACAATAACTTAACTTTAAACTCTTTATTAAATTCCAAATATAAAACACCAAAACATAAACGAAAACTAAAAGAGAAACCCTAAATGCCGAAAAGAAAAAAAAAACTGAACTTAAAACGGAACTGAAACCTGACACAACACAGTTTTATACAGATTACAGCGTAACCATCAACACCTGTGAAACAAAGAACAAATACATATAATGAATCAACACATTTAACTAAATCAAAGTGTCAATTACATCCCGCAACTACATACACGTGCAATATGAAACAATTACAAAATAACTAAGTAAACTTTAATTACAAACACTTTATAACCGTGATAACTAAGATGGTTCAGAACAAATATCTAATTGTATTTACTGTCGACTCTAACAATAATATTACGCTGAAAGCTACACTACATTATGAACTGAAATGAACAATGATTTGACAGTAAAACTATCATTATAACAAGTGCAGAATAAATATACCAATCAACCAAGAATCTCACTGAACATGATAACATTTCACCCATAACTGAAGTATACACTCAATATACAGACTCCAAAATATATTACAGTAAGAAGCTCATACTCTCGTACACCTTCATAATAAAGTACAAAACTTGAATAAGATATTATATAGTATTCACCTTATAATCAGCAATGCAAGGACAACTTCCACCAGCACTACACTAAATAAAATGGCTTTCGGGTGCACTGGTCCAGGAGCCAACTTCACAACACGGTTACTTTTGGGGGGAATGATATTAGCTTTCTAACACTTCAAATTTGTACCTTTTCTCTAAAAGCAAGATTCAAGTTGTTAATAAACACCAAACATACTTGGTGTAACTATTAAGAAAGATGACATAAACTAAGACGATATAGCGCAGAACAAAGAGGGCATTGAACTTGTCCTGAGTTGGGCTTGGGGCTGGGGGAGTGTTTGAATAGGGCTACCCAGCAGCTTGGTACAAGGCGGGTTTTATGGGGGACGCGAATAGGGGCGATGCAGGGAGGATCAATAGAGGGGTGGGTATGAAAGAAAAGGGTAGACTCATATATTTGAAAGAGGATCTAAATACAGAGAGCTGACCAACTTGGCTTTCTTCCATCTTGTCTACCAACATTATACTGAGTACAGAACAAAAATGATAAAACGTTACAGAAATATACATTGAAGTGTACGATCCTTTAAAGGGACATAGTACATGTAGTAACATTGTCCAAATCCTCAAAATCTAATTGGAATTATAGCGGTTCCCTCATTCCTTGTTGTTTTCTTATTAACTAAAGAAGCATGGGACAGGTTTCGTTTTTTTTTCAAATTTCCCTTTCGTTAAAAAGATATTTACGAATGAAGTTTTCAGATGTCAAATTATCCAATGGATCGTCAGAACCGTGTACAAAGTTAGTGCAATGAGTTAGTGAATATCACTTTGCATTTTTGCTCCTTACTCGGCCATATAAATTCCATTTAACTTGAAATTTCACACAACACCTAGTGGACATATCAGATAACAACAATATATACTCCGCAAAAAAAGAAACTGGACACTTGTATAAGTTGAAATATTTCATATTAATGTACGATAAAGTGTACATGATCATATATCAAATTAAAGGGAATTTAGTCCTCTACATGCATGGTATAACTTAAAGGTGTAATCGTTCATGCATGAAATGCCATGGTCAATTAACACTAGCAAGGTCTGTTTTCAAAAATAGCAAAACAATGGAGGACCACACCATTCGACTGAAATGATAGTAATCGTTTCACTTAAAACAAGATGAGCGGGGCAAGTAAATTAGGCTTGGTACGAACAGTCACGTTCACGTCACGTTCACGTCACGTTCACGGTTCTGTACCTTTTGTGAAACAGGTCACCCAAATCTACGAACAGTCACGGTAAAGTGACCCAACAATTTGTCGTTTTCCATGCCGGTAAAACTCGAATCGTCACGTCTACCAAAACGTGACGTGAGTGTTTAATCATTATTTGTAAAAGTGAAAGCGCTTGTTACTAAGACTAGTAATGACGTCATCCAGAATATTCTCGACGACATGACACAACTTGTCCTTTTTGTGCGATGGAATTCCTATTGGATTGCGTGTTTAAGGATTTGTCGCAGCGCACACAAAATTGTATGTAAGTGATAATTATGATGCGTCGCGACGATATCGACGAGATTCGAGAGCGAGGCCGAGGCACAGTTTGACGACGCGGCGATCGAGTAAATTGCAGGCTAGGCGCCGGATATTTTCGATGACGATGATACAAAGTGAGAATGTGAGTAGAGTTTGGTATATCATTATTCTTTTCTAGCTGTTACGAGGACTTGCCATATGCCCAAGCCCAAGGCTCGACACGGCTATGGCTGCATGAGCCATGTGCAAAGATTGCCACTGCATAGCCGGCCTACCTAGGGCCTAGACCGGCCATAATAGCATGCAAGCTAGCACTGCCACTGCACTCTGGAATTCACTGGCTGCCGTCAATAATGATAAGGCAGATATCTAGTGCATATAATAGCCTTGATTACGAAGTCCTGCCAGGCTTTGGGCCATAGCCGTGTCGAACCTTGGGCTTGGGCATATGGCATGTCCTCGTAACAGCTGGAAAACTATAATGATATACCAAGCTAAACTGGGCAAAACTATACTTTAGTAGGCTTAGAGAATTTTGGTCGCTAACTTCAATTTTCGTACTGCCCAATAAATCTAACTTATAGCCACTAAATCTAACTATTGCCACTAAATCTGGGTTATAGCCACTACATCTGACCTATAGCCACTAAATCTGACCTGTAGCCACTAAATCTGACCTATAGCCACTAAATCTGACCTATAGCCACCAAATTTAGGGTTAGGGTTAGGGTTAGGTTTAGGGTTAGGGTTGAAGTTAGCGACCAAAATTCTCTAAGCCTACTAAAGTATAGTTTTGTCCTAAACTCACATTCTCACTTTATATCATCGAAAATATCCGGCACCTAGCCTGCAATTTACTCGATCGCCGCGTCGTCAAACTGTGCCTCGGCCTCGCTCTCGAATCTCGTCGATATCGTCGCGACGCATCAGATCACTATATGCGATATGCACGCACGCAATGAAACGTACCTGTGCAAGGCGCGGCGATTACGACTACCCCCCCCCCCCCCGCTGACAGGATTTTATGAACCGCTAGGTCCTGGTCCTGTTTGAACCGGTCCTGGTCTAGGCTTCGAAAAAATATTACGACTAAGCCTACCCCCACCCCCCCCCCCCCCCCCGCCGCTGACAGGATTTTTTTCAACTACTTGGTCCTGGTCTAGGTTCAACATTTTGGGACTGGTCCTGGACCAACATCACATTTTTTGACAAAAACCCCCTTGAAAAAATCGTGGGTTCGCTAGTGATTTTGTTGCCCCCCAATCAGTCCGACCACGCTACACCACTGAATTTTATTATCACACACAAGTAATCAATACGTGTAGAAAGTTATTTTGCTCAAACCTATTCGTTAAAATTATTTCGCTATTTTTATAAAGGGGGACTTTCATTTGTTGTTGTTTTTATTACATGTTTGTCTTTTGTGTACGTATAATTTGCGTGTATGGGAGGGTATAACTAGCTACCATTGTGTCTGGGTGTGCATGCATTTGTCTAGCTGTGTCATTATCATCCTTTGATAAGTGTATGCGCTTTTCCTTACACCATACACGATACTGTAGTATATAATTTTACATTTTATTGTACATTATATATTGGTACATTCCATTGTATTAGTTTCACTAGCATTAGCTGCATCATTTGTACACTGAGTAATGGTAGCATGCAGTGGCCGCACACATGTTTTGTTTTTTTTTTTCAAAGGGAAAGGAGAGGGGGTTATTTCGTCAGCCAAATTTCTTTGAGCGGGGGGGGGGGGGGGGGGGGGGTTAGCTGTAGATATTTGGAGTGAATTAAAAACAGCCAAAACAGTATTTTTGGGGTACACCCCCCCCCCCCCTACCCGCCCCCATGGGTACGCCTATGAATGGTACATTTTGTTTCATTCATTTCACATAATCTATACGACATCTTCGCCCTGAACCAGCTATTTTGCCATTAGTCTCTTCTCAATGACAATTTACGTTATTTTTTAAAACGCCAGCGGCAATTTACGTGAGCTTTCGTAGATTACATATAGCAGGTCAACAAATTGTTGGGTCACGTTACCCTACACTTCGTAGATTTGGGTGACCTGTTTCACAAAAGGTACAGAACCTTAACGTGACGTGAACGTGACGTGAACGTGACTGTTCGTACCAAGCCAGTAAATTATGACATTATTCAATGTTATTGTTATGAACAAACTCTGGAAATACAAATTTGTCAATAAAACAGGGCCAGGTTATGAGAGCATTATCATACTGGTCTGTATTACAGGCATGAAGCTTGTCTATTTCACGTGTCCCCTGCAATTTTAACCATAATTACCTAGATAAATGTCATGTTAAAGACTGCCCAAATGTTTGACCAAGGGTGACTTCAGGTTTTGAAGATCTTTGGACTACGGTATAATTCTTGAGAAGAATTTATACCATTTTCATGCTGAAATAAGGGCACAAACTGTGGTTTTGACTAATAAAGCTTTGCCATGGAATTCCCCATTTTGTTACTTTTGGATGAAAATAAGACCTATAACGTTCACAATTTGTCTTCATTTATACTCTTTATTGAGATGAAGATAGAAAAGGTCACATTTGTAATGAAAAATTATGCCATCTCATGAATATAGCGTTTTAGATTATGCTTATCAACATTTATATGGTTGAGTGGATGTTCCATTTTTGCTATTTTTGAAAACAGACCTTGGTGTGGTTAATTGACCGTGACAAGTCATGCATAAATGATTTCATCTGGATTTCATGCGAATATTGAAGAGGGTAATTTTATCTTTAATTTGATATACAATATCATATATTTTATCGTTAATAAATACGAAATATTTGGTCTCATACAAGTCATTACGTTTCACCCAAGTTAGAAAATATCCGCTTCTCTGGCCTGAGGAGAGGTTGAGAGATTCGTGCCTCTAGTAGAATTTTATCACCGTTTACACCGTTCTTATCGGTTTACTGCGTGTAACCGGAGGAGATTATCTCTATAATACCACTAGGTCTCGGGGGGCAGTTAACAGGGCATGGAATGTTGACGAAAGCTATTAAAATGGTTGAGTTGATTTCCACCGTGGTGGAGATCACGGCTAACTTAGTGAAACGTAATGGTCCAGTTTCTTTTTTTGCGGAGTATACATTGTATTAAAGATGAATTCCAGTTTTGGGAAAGAAGCCGAATGCATCTATATTGATCATTATTGTTGAATTAGTATTGAAATAGGGCTTGTGTGTTAAAATCAGAACCTAAGCATCGTTAAATACAGAAATATCGGAAGAAATCCAATATCCGCCTGTGAAATTTATAAATCCACCGCCAGTTCGGACCTGTCCACGCCGCTAGCGCTGGGGGAGATATCGACAAGCTGGGGACTAGCCCGTAAAAACGAACACCTCGTGTACTCGCACGTGGTCATTGCACGTAGCGTATGGGCGATTCCGGAGTTGGCGATCTCTATCTGCAGCAGATCAAGTTATAATTTTGCAAATATATCAATTAGTAGGCGGTTTCTTGGCCAAATTTGGATAATCCTATATTAGTACAATTATATTCTTTCACATTATTGGTAATAAGAGCTTCCATTTCATTTTTTTGAGAGGGGGGCGTTTCCAAAACTGGCCTTTACCTTTAACCACTCATCGGTTTTTGCACATGTCAACAAAGTTACTAGATCCCTTCAAATATATATTACGGTACAAAATTACCACGACAGACACATTCTACGATTTAAGTTATGTGCCCCTTTTTGATCAGATAAGGAAGTAATCGAATTTGTAATGTATTTATGTTTTAAAAATCGCTATATAAATGTCTAGGCTAGCTACACACGTCGATGAACACACACATCGTTCAATACAAAATGTGACCGACTGCAGCTGCAATGGCAATGCATTGACTCACGGATACACACGGTGCAAGGATCCATGTGACAGTGTTACAGTGTAATCATTGTTATGTGTGTACGTATATCGATATGAATGGTACGTGTATTATAACGTACGTTTCTATGTGTGTCGCTATGTAACTAGTCTAGGTTCTATACTCTGTATACACGTTTCCCCCATATACGCGTATAAACCCGGTGCATCTGTACGCCCGGTGAACCTGTACGGAAACAGAGTATAGGCAAAGTTGGCAAGGCGAGGGAATTCGTGTGGATTTTCACGGCGGGCATTAGTCTTCAATATGAGTTGCATTATGGACTTTGTACTCTGTGAATAACAAAATAATGAACAAAGAGAGAATCCCATAGTAAAATGATAATGTGTTTCATTAGTGGGTGTATAAAAAGAGAAAACAACATTGATTACAAGTGTTTTACAATAAACTACTAAGTTTGAAGTGAAGATCTTCGGCTGACATTTGTAATTTGGTATGCAATACACAGACTACGATCTGAACCTTCAACACAGTCGGTGCGCTGTCTATCACTCGCGATGGGCGGAGCTATTGCCAACTTTACCTATACTCTGTTTCCGTTCAGATTCACCGGGCGTACAGACTCACCGGGTTACGCGATATATTGGGGAAAGGTGTAAAAACAGAGTATAGAACCTAGACTACTGTGTTACCAGCGTATGTCGCATTAGTATCGACCAATCAAGTGCCGATCGAATTATCCAGAGCCTGAGTTTCCTCAAGCCATATTTTTTCCGAAGTAAAACAGAAAAATAATAAATTCGTTTATTGAAGAAGTGAGGATTCAATTGATATGATATTTCGCATAAATTTTATTAACACCATTCCCTAGCTACAAGCACATTTTGAGAATGATCCGCGGTGTTTGCAAATGTGTTTCACAGCCTTTAAAGGGAGAGATCCACTTTTGCAAGCCAAAATTCAAAAGTTGCGAGGTTATTGTCTTATATGAAAGGAAATGTCATTTAATAGCATGCCTGAAAAAATTAGGGCTTGACATCTCTTTTTCGTGGAGTTATAGACCTAAAACTGAATAAACTGAGGGACGTCGGTTAATTAGGTACATACGTATTTTCGGCCGGTGAGTAAGTTTGTACATAGATTTCACGGAGTGCCAGATCGGTATGCATGACCACTACGTGACCCGCGCTAGCTACGTGACTCGCGCATAAGTACTAAAGCTGTTCAGACGTTTTGTAAAAGTGGACCTGTTCCTTTAAGACGCCATTCTGTGAAAAATCTATATTTCTCTCTCTATCTAGCCTATGTCTCTCCACTGCAGAAGGAAGGCCTCTTCACCACCTTTCCATCTTATTCTATCTTGTGCTAGTCGCCTCCATGTAACACCCCAAAAATCATCTTTGATGTCATCCATCCAACGTCTACTCTGTCTGCCTCTTCGTCTGGTTTGTGTTATTGGTGTCCAATTAGTTATATTATGTGTCCATCTATTATTTATACGTCTGGCAAGGTGGCCTGCCCATCTCCATTTCTTTGTTTTTATTTCCTGTATGCTATCGCTGGCATTTGTTTTCTTTCTTAAGTTCTCATTTCCGACCTTGTCTCTTCTTGTAACTCCTACCATAATCCTCTCCATTGCTCTTTCTGTGACTCTAAACTTCTTTTCCCATTTCTTAGTTGTTGCTCAAGTCTCTGCCCCGTGGGATAGTACCGGAATTATGCAGTGATTGAAGGTTTGTCTTTTGAGGGAGATTGGAAGATTCTCATCTCGGAGTATAATGCTGAGTTTTTCCAAATTTCACCCAAGGTAGCTGTATTCTTCGTCGCATTTCTCCTGCCGTTTTATTTTCAAGAGTGATGTGTTTACCGAGGTATATGTAATTATATTCCACATACTAAGAATCTTGCTCTACGATTGGTCAAAAGTTAATCACGTGATGAAATATAGTTTCGCCCATCATTGATAGGAGAAGAAAAGTTCGTTACACTGTGTAGATATTTTGGGTGAAAGTGCGTTGCACTCACTAGATAGTCGGTAAAAGTGCGTTGCACTGTGTAGATATTCAAATGATCGCGCGCAAGTATACGCGTGCGCGCGTTAGTGCGCAGAAAGGTAGCGCGCTGATGCGCAACGTTTGCGCGCGGCTATGCTTAATAGACAATGGTATAAGCGTCTTTGACTTTTAATCATAAATCTTGTTCATGTGCAGGATTGACGAAATTAATAAAAGACTCGATTAATTGCTCAATATTCCAAACTTTTTAGCCCTTTGTGTTAGTTATAGGTCATTTGTGATCAAAATAATTGATGTGGAATATAAAGCAAATAATCACCTTTTGGTTTCAGGCGATGGCAAACTATCACCTTCTCGGCGATCTGAATGTATACGCTATCTTTCCTCAGCTTCGCTTCGGAAAGATAGCTACATCCAGATCGCCTTGGAAGTGATAGCTTGTCCCATCACCTTCACCAACGGTAATTATTTGCTTACTATCCACCTTCTCAATTGTCATGCCATCAACTACAATTGTATGGTCTTGTAGCTGGTTGCTCATCATTACTTTGGTCTTTTTGATGTTCATTTTGAGTCCTGCCTTTTAACTCTCTACGCTCAACTCCTGGATCAATGTCTGTAGTTCCAGAGGATCATAACTAACAAGCAGAATGTCATCTGCAAACCTTAAAGGGTACCACCACCCAAAAATAATATTCGTATTAAAGAAAGGTAACATCTTTAGTATTCCATTCCATCAACAAGTTCACAAAAATATGTTTCCAGAAAAGAAAAAAAAATAATGGAAACGCATCACCATTCTAAAGCATGCGTTCATGCGGTCTGAATTACGCAGACTGCTATGCGTGCGGTGAATTGCAATGTGTGCAGAGCGAAAGAATCGCCCGGGAATCTATTGTTTACAAACGTGCGCGTGAATAGCATTTCCGCCCTCGCAAATGGTTGGCCCGTATGGAACCAGGAAATAGCAGTGGTTCCGTAAGTGGTGGAAATTAATTGCTTTGTTTATGAATTACACAACCCTTTGCAAAATGTTGGGTATCTATTTAATATCACAAAACGGTACCAAAAGATATAATAATGTGTTGTTCATTGCCCGGTGGTCCCCTTTAAATGATTAAAATATTCGCCATCATTTGAAAGTCCTCTCGATTGCCAATCCATGTTTCTAAAGACGTCTTCCATGGGTGCTGTAAAGAGTTTCGGGGAGATTGGATCACCCTGTCTGTCACCTTAACTGGTCCTCTCTAGGAGCCTTTCCTTTCTTCATGTGATCTAAAGCTTTCTGCACTTTATCTTTATCAATGGGTGGTACACTTTTCGCTTTTTCATTCCAGTTTTATTCTGTTCTCCAATCTGGTCTAACCGTATCGTACAGTTCTCTATAGAATTCCTAAATGGTTTCTGTGATTTTTTCTTTGTCGTTAACTTCTGTCCCATCTTGTGTTTTCAGTGATGATAAGAGCTTTTTTCCTCCCTCCAGTTTCTTATTGATGATTTGGGGCCCTTTATTGCTTTCCAGCACGTCTTTCACCATCTTGGTCCCGTGTTGTCTTATTTGCTGCCTTCTTATCTTGCGGATTGTCTTGTTTAATTCTATATACTCGATCTGCTTTCGTGCAGTTGTCTGTCTGAAGGGTTTGAGAGCTTTTCTCTTTTCCGCGCTGCTATTGTTTGTGTGTACTATTTCTTTTTTTTAACCTTTAGCCTGCTTCTCTGCTTCCTCCATAATCGTACTTCTTACTTGTTCAAATGCATCATCAAGAAATGAAAACTCATTAATTGCTATATCTCAGCTTTGCAATCGCAACACGAATTCAAGTTTGGGATACATGAATCTCAGCTCATTTGTCAACTGTATAGCTTACGCGCATGCGACTTCCCTTGAATTTTTGTTTTTTGTTTTAAATGCTCAAAGCCCAATTTTGAAAGCATTTTATGGGGAAATACGAGCCTCTAAAGATCAAGCTAAGCACCCACGCTCAAATGTGAAAAATATGGTAACATCCTTCATGAGTCGAAAATACGACGTCATATACAGTAATGGGGACCACCAGGCAAAGAACAACTCATACTTGCATGTTTTGGTTTTGATGTGTAATATTACATAGATGCTAAACACTTTGCAAAGAGATGCGTAGGTTCATAAACAATGCATTTGAATACGACCACATACGGAACCATTATTATTTCATGGTTCCGTATGCGCTAAACATTTGCGGGGGAGCCAATTCTATTCACGTGTACGTTTGGAGACACTAGAATCATGGATAATGTGTTCGTCCTAGGCAAAAGGTATTCTCCGTATGTAAACCCATAAACACATGTTGCATTATGGTGATGCTTTTTCGAATTATATAATTTTTTTCTGGAAACATATTTTTGTAAAATTTGTCTGGAATGTAATACTATAAATGAAATCTTATATATACATGTATATATATCAAATAAAAAGATATATAGATAAATAGATAGATAGATAGATAGACAGTATATAATATCATTGGTGGCGATGGTACCCTTAAAAGGGACTTAGTGACATTCTCCAAATCCTCAACATCCAAATGGAATTCTAGCAGTTACCTCATACCAATAACCAATAACCATTGACCTTGACATTTTTACATAACATCCAGTGAGCATATCAGATAATTTCAACAATATACACCAACCACTCATCAATATTCTTTGCACAAGTCATCAAAGTTACTAGATCCCTTTTCAGTACGTATCATCTTATTTGTCAAGGTAAAACATTCAGTAAATTGTTTTGGTTGACATTTTGCTTTTTCCTTCTACCCTCGCGTAGTTCATGACGTCAGCGTCGGTGATGTCTTTCAACTTCAATCACACAAATATCCTCACTCCTCCCCACCCGATGCCAGCGTGCTGTGGGCATTCCAATACGCTGCCGGTGAAGACCCAACCAACATCTTCTACCAGGTTACCTACGGATATGTTCGTCTCCAGAATGGCGCTAATCTGATAGTGGGGCCTGGTTTGCGCCCTCTAAACAATGCACAGAGCTTCATCCTTCCAGGCTACTACAGTGGTTATCCAAGGTCCAGATACTTTGAAGCTGTAAATTTCTTTGTTAGTTTCGAAAGTGATTCTGACAGTAGCTATGGAGGACGATTTACGATCAACATAAACATCAAAAACATTTCAGGTAATATCATGTATAACTATGTTTATCTTAATCCTGCTAGAAGGGTCGTGATTGCTTAGCAATGCGCACATGTATATCGGCGCGAACTCATGATTTTTTATTCAAGTTTTGCGCAACTTTTAAGACCAAATTTGCGACGACCGAATATACCATTCCGAAGTCACGTCACCTTTTGTAAGTGAATGTCGGCCCTACAATCGCGCAATTGTATTATTTGTGTACAAATTAAGTCATAAAAGATATTCATGCACAAATGTTACATATTCTGAGCAGTATTTAGACTATTTAGACTAGCGTCTACTGTATGCGATGGGTTGTTAGAAACTTTAGAACATCTTTTATGCTATTGCCCTCAATATTTGATTGAGCGAGCAATGTTGATGTGTGAATGTGAAATTAGACATCAAGATCACATTGTATTTTTGTTAAAATCTGAAATTCTAGCTCACCAAAGAGCGTTGATATATTATGTCATTATAAGTACACATAGATTTTGATTGATTGGTTGATAACTTTGTATGAAGTATTTAATTTTGCACACGCACCATTGAAATGCCAATCTGTTTGCTTTACTCATGTATTGAATTAAATGTAACCTTGAGTATTGGTAATTTCCAAAGTGCCCCCCCCCCCCCCCCCCCAAATAAATTGTAACGGATTTGGCCGATTTCAATTCCATATGAAAGATCATCGAAAAAAAACATGGGAAATAATAATAATTTCCATTCAAATGCTCTAATTGTTGTGAAATTTGCTTTCAAATATTATATAAAAGTGATTGACGTCCGGGTATCACTTTTTAAGAGAACGCTAGCGCGAGGCGCTAGCGTTCTAGGTCCTCATACAGAACTGAAAATTCATATTTGTGTGCACGCCAATTGTGCTTAAAACTATACATATGATACAGTACTTACCGTCAATTCACTCTCCAATATGTGATCCAACTATCATGACTATCGGGTGGATTAAAATTATGATTTTTCCCTCCATTCCGCAAAAAATCAGTGATATATGCACCTCCTGGACTTCTCTCCGTGTGTTAGCGCGACCCCGAACGGGGTTTGCGATACACATGAATATGCGCGGTACTATTACCGCGCATTACAGTCCCTTATTAGCGTCTTTTCGCAACCGGCGACGCGGCCTTCTACAACGCTAATCTTAGCGGGGGGTCGCACTCAGAGCGAAAATTTCCGCGTAGCGTCCAAACCTACGACGGTAGTTGGCCGAAATAGCGTTCTGTGTACAGCTACTACGGAGCGGTGTAGATCGGTGGTGGTAAGCCCTTACTTCAATGGGTCAGCCAGATGTCAGTGGGGTTAGCCAATCAGCGCGCTTGGTCACTCGAGCAAGGAGACGTTCTGTGTATTTTTCACTGCGAATAAATCGCGACGGTAGCCAGAGTACGGAGACGCTCACAGCTCATTTAAATACCCCGTCCTCAGCACTTGCGTCGCCGTGCGAAAAGACGCTATTAGGAGGACCTAGAACGCTAGCGCTTCGTGCTAGCGTTTTCTAGAGTTAATTTGACACTTGAGTTGTAACGGCTCTTTTTGAATCATAACAGGGGTTCTACTTAGTCGTTTGTAATTGCGTATATTTTTCGAGCATGGTGAAGTTATAACTATTAGTTTGTACCGTAATCGTACAGGTTTTGGTTACTAAAGTTAAGTTTGACCAATACTCAACGTTACCTTTAATTGGATATTATATGAATAAAAATATTTTGTTATGTATGTTGGTATTTCGGTTATGAGAACAAAATATGGCATTGACCTGCCTTGCCTGTGTATCGGAGGGGCCTAGGCTATTAAAGCTGAGAAGTCTGCTCGACGTACGGAGCCGGATTGGCCAGATGAAACCTAGAAAGCGGACAAGGAAAATAGATTGATTCCCCACATTTATATTCTCAATATAATTTATTTTTGGTCTTGTTTATACGAGGAAAAAAATGAAACGTGTATATAAAAACATACACATTATATATATTTTCAAAGGAGCAATTAATATGAGTAGAAATAAATAAGATAAAAGAAAGAAGAAAATGAAACAAGATTAGCGTAAATATTCAAAATGAACGAAGAACGCCAATAAACTTAAAACAACCACAACAACAACGATACAATTTCTATGCATCAAACTTTGCGACTCTGCGATATCGATCTTGCTAAGACAAGTCCAAGGGCAAGGGTTACCATTACTTAGTGGCCGATCGCCGACCACGACGATGAGACTAGGAATATTCATCTAGGCATAGATACGTTACACTCACAGTCATCATGGTGTCATCATTTATAGAGAAAATGGCTAGGCTTGCGTGTAAATCAACACACGCGAGCTACTTTTGGCTCACCTGCGCGTGTTGGGGGAAGATGGCTTCGCTAGCGTGTAAAAAAAGAAACGCGCTTCCCGCCTATAACATAGCTAAATAACCCGGCCTGTTTAGGGTTAACTAAACTTGAGACCAGTAAATATACGATTACATGTTATGCTTGAGTTGCTACTTCATGATGATTTTATTACATTTGCATAAAAAACGCGGGTGCACCAACATCATAATGACGGAAAACGCAACATTGATCTCAATGTCCGTGACGCTGAAAATGTAATTTCCGTGACGCAACGTTTTGTTGTCTAGATCACACATACCTGGCCCGTTTCGCAAAATCCAACTTGGATTGTATATGGATGCAAAAAGTCATGTCCCAAAAATGTAATGTGCGTGACGGCGCACATTTTGCAGAATTACTCAGTAACCAATGGGATAAATGTTTTGAAACTTTTTTTGCATACTTAAGCAGGCTATTGGTTTGTTATCAAAATAACAGTTAGACATGAGGTAGAGGTATGAATTAGTAGTGGCATTGGAAAGTCATGAAAATAATGTCTGCTTGTAATGTCCGTGACGCTGGAGTTGCCCATTTGTATTCTGCACTGTAAACAATAAGATTGCCTTTATTATTTTAAGTCATAATAACGTTTTTTGCAAAATACGTTTACACAACTTAGACGTATTACGTAACCCAACATAATTGTAACTGCGTAAAATAAACAGGACGTTAAGGAATAATTTGAGAAAATTGTGTAAAATACAATTTCGTAGCGAAATACTCCTTCTATTTGGAGTTTTCCTAAGTTTCCTTCAGTTAACTGACTTATTCCGGAAAGCAGTATCCTTCATTCCTAAAATAGAGTTCATATAGGCTACAACCTTTGCTGTATTATTTGCTATTCGTATTCCGTAGACATGCATGATTGAGTATGTAATTGTGCGTATTTGGATATATATTTTAACCGTTAATATTCGTAAAAAGACACAAAGAGAACCAAGAAATAACTTTCCAAAGCTTTTATATCCAGCAAAAGAACGTTCCATTGGGTATTCACCGTCAGTGGATCATAAAGGCGTCTTAAAAACCATCACAGAACATTCCGCAATTCAAGTTTGAGCGTTCATATATCTCCTGTTAACTCATTTCCGTTTATACATTTGGTATCATTAGAAAGCTTATTTTCCCTCCTTCACATTAGTATGAAATTTGTAATGAACATTTTTATCATGGAATGTGCATTACACCCGAATATGGAGCTAAATCAAAAGTGGAAGGGACTCCATTTTATCCATTTCCTCCCATTGTGTGTCGTCTTCACTTTCATGTGTATCAAACAGATCAGTATTATACTGCGCCCATCTGTTCTTGATCTGATGTCCACACTATTTTCAGTGTTTTACTATTTTTGTCATTAATCACATCCAACCTTGGAGAACTTTTCCTTTTGATTTCTTTCATAATGGCAAATTGAGTTCTGAGTTCTTCTTGTGATGTTCTATAGTTCTTCAGACGCTCCGTCCATGTAGTTCCTTTTCTCCTCCTTTAAGAGTACCACCACCCAAAAATAGCATTCTTATCAAAAAGGCAACGTCGAGTGGGTGGAGTGTCCGAGAGGGGGCTGTCCCCCTTCTCGGCGATTTTTGTTTGGTATTTTGAACACAATCGGTCAAGAAATAATAAAACTACGGCTCTTTAAAATAGCAAATTTATTTCTACGTGTGACTCAAACTGGCAACGCAAACTGGCAAAGTTGTACACTACTCCCCATATTGTTTTGTACACATCATTTTGATTTTGCTCAATTTTCTCAAAATTTACTCTTTGTTTGTGCTCAACGTTTGTTTTGTAGAATACATTTATACACACCATAAAATCATGATTTGGGGTAATGGAAAAGTGTGACTATGAAGAAAACTGTACAAATGTGAATATTTGTGTACACAAAATATGGGGAGTAGTCCACACAATATTAGAGTGCGTTGCTAATTTGGGTTCCCCATAAGAAAAAATGGACATCTTTAAAGAGCCATAGTTTTCTTGTTTCTTGCCTGATGCTCTAACTTTCAGAAATTATTCCTCCTAATCTCTCCATGTATATGGCAGCAACAGTTTGATTCGGTGTCATTCTCCTTTGAAATATTATTTTAATCTACACTTAGTCCGGGGTTAACTAGTCCAAGCCCTTCCGAGCTACCATGAAACCTAAATCGTAAAGCAACAATTCGTCAAGAGGTGTGAACTAATGTGTGATTAGCTAGTTCAAGGTTATGAGTCTAGTCTAGCCTAAGTAGATCAAATTAGTAGAATACCGTCCTACGCATGTAGTATTACATAAACCGTATTTGTTGTTTAGTTTTCAGCAGCAATATGCATTTCAAAGTACTGTGTTCTATTCGTTTGTCAAAGATGTGCCAAATAAATTAAACCTGTCATCTTCATTTGAATGTTTTATTTTAGCCCTATTCTTCTGTGATAGAAACTCTTCTCGTGTAGACTCTGATTCACTTTGTGATCTCACTCCGGACTGTTTTGACGGAACAGATGAACGGGAATGTGGTAAGCTGACAGACTTGTATAACAATATAATACTTAGATTGTGCTATCAAATTGTCAGCCTGTAAACAATGCGTTTAGCCTGTGACGTACGCGTGCGACGTTTAACAATATTTAAGATAAAATACTGTTTTAATTTAGCATTTTACCAGAAAGAAAGAACAAGGCGTGACATGTTAAAGGGGGAGCCCTTACCAGCTTTTAAGCAAATTTGCTGAATGGAAAGGCAGATTTGTATGATCCCATAAAGAATCGTGATTCGTCAAAGGTCTGATTACTATTTTGTATGCTTCCCATTTGGCTCTTTACAAAATTCGTGGTGTCAAACAATAACATTTAAATTTGAAGTTTACACATAATTTAAAGGGGTGGCACAGTTTTGGCAAGGCTGAGTGTTAGCAACCAAAACCTACCCAATAACATTTCAGACTAATAGTAATATGACCCCACCATGCTCGAAAGGTACAGAACAATACAAATGACTAAGTAAAATGCCTGTTATTATTGAAAAAGAGCTATTAAAACACAATAGGGCGCTCTTTAAAAACAATTCGTTTCAACCATTTTTTCATACCAAATTATGCATGTGATGTTTTGTTGAAATGATTATTTAATATAGAAATTATCAACAACTATTTAAAAACCTCTTTCGAAAATTAAAACAAATCCTCGAATAAATCTGATTTAATCCCCAGATTTATTCCGATCGGATATATTATTGATATTTTAGCCGTTTCTGAACCGATTTTGCTAAAACTAAGGCTGTTCTGCGCTTTCATATTTTACACAAATTATCTTGAAAACTAAATTCTCGCAGCGCAAAGTATGATAATCCATTTACAAAGGCGATAGACGAAAACTTGACAAAATCACCTCTTTCGAGCGAAAAACAAACCAGTTTGATCAAACTATCACTGCTAGGATTATTTAGTTGCACTCTTATACTTAATTCCACATTTATATTTGGGAAAACAAACAAGCATTAAATATGTTATCAACGTTCAGATGCCATTGTATCCTATATTGACCATAACCATACCCAGTACATTATGTATCATGTATCATGAACACGCATATACAGAATATGTTTTAGTGAATTTACATGTGAATATAGGTATGTAATAATAATAAACCTAATAAGGCCGGGGGGGCATAATGCCCCCCGCCCTCCCCCACTCCGCAATATTTGTATTTCTCCAAAACGCGGTAAGATGACACGCCGCTGCTCGGTGACTTTTTTTGGGGGGGTCTTGCGCATATTTTAAAACAAAAATTTTGAAAATCGGACCTACCGTTACGAAGTCACGTGACCTTTGTCTATGCATTCAGCCCGAAAATCGCTAAATTTTGTGATTTGTGTACAAAACATATGGAAATATCAGTTTTCGTAAAAGGAGGTATATCATTGGTTATTTGGTCTTGTTATATTTTATATGTTTGTTTTGGGGTTCAAAACAATTGAATTATAGTTAGAAATACAATTAAAATAAAATAAAATAAAATATATAAGTCAAAACAAACAAAGAAATACACAAGAAATTATCAAAACAATAGAAAACATAAGGAAGAACCTGGCTCTTCCAAATTGTTTTGTCGTATTATTGTTCGAAATGCTCTAAAGAATTTATGCAGTGAAAACCAGAGTTTAATTATGAAGAATATAGGATTTATGGGTAAAAATATGAATTTTATGACCTTATTTGCATAAATTGCCATAAATATGCAAATTAATGAATAAAAAAAAAAAAAAAATACATAAGGGGGCGGGGCATAAAGACCCCCCCCCTCCCCTGGCCGTAGGAAGACCTCAAATAGCCCGACCTTTTTAGGGTTATGACTAGTGCTATACGATACCTACTTGTTAACACTTACATTTTACCTATTCACTTCGCGTAGTTCACGAAGTCAGCGTCGGTGATGTCTTTCAACTTCAGTCGCACCGATATCCCCACTACTCTCCATTCGATGCCAGTGTGTTGTGGACATTTCAATACGCTGCCAGTGAAGACCCAACCAACATTTTCTACCAGGTTACCTACGGATATGTTTATCTCGGGAATGGCGCTAATCTGATAGTTGGGACTGGTTTGAGTCCTGTAGACCATGGACTGCGCTTCATCCTTCCCGGCTACTACTCTGGCGATCCAAGGACCAGATACTTTGAAGCTGGAAATTTATTCGTTAGTTTCGAAAGTGGTTCTGACAGTAGCCGTGGAGGACGATTTGCGATCAACATAAACGTCCAAAACATTTCAGGTACAAACATGTCATTTGTCTTTTCTTGACCTAACTTGAGGCCAGTAAGTACGGGATTTTGCAACGATACATAGCGCCTTTCGTGGAGTCTTACATTCATACATGAAGAGCTCTTTTCCAAAAGGCGCTAAATCCAATTTCCATTTTGTTAACGATAGATCTACATTTATAAGTTACGTAGCTATCTAGGAATTCATATTTTACGACAAATTACTCACTCAAAATCAAAATAAAGACAGTTCAATTTGATTCTTCTCTTACCATAAGCCCAATATAACACGGTAGATGGGAAATGTGGAATCTCAAATTAATTTGTGTGGAGCTAAACACTTTACAGGTGCACCTTTAACATCATATAATTGGCGTTGTTTACTTTACCCCCAACATAACATAAACCTATCCGCATTGTTTGTATGTTTAATTCCAGACCCATTCGTATCAAAAAATAAAATTGGAATATTATGTCCCCCCACATTTGAAAGTGGAGGAGATTGTCCCTTTGTCATTATATATGCTTGGGTCCATACTTATATATTTCATATTACATGTACGTGAAATTCCTGTCTCAGGTGTGCACCAAATCGCACAATGTCAAATACAAAAGCTCCCAACTGTGGGAGGGGGACACCCCCTCCTACACCCTCGCTTCGCTTCCTCGCAATGTCTCCCCACTACTTTTTGAGAAGTTGTTGATGCCCTTGCATAGTTTCATGGGAGCTCAATGCTCTAGACTATATTGATGGATCTATAGTATATAGGATCACGTGGATCCAGCTCATGCGAGGCTCAATCTCTTCCTCGCTATTCCCTTTAAAAATACGTTACGAGTAGGATCACTATTTTATTTTCCGCAGTTTCCGGGGGCAGCTCCGCCCCCTAGAGCCCCATTATATTGTCCCCAAATGTGGGTGCCCCCAAAGTTAGGTCTTCGAACTATCAAGAAACTTTAAATGAGCGCGTAGTATCATCAGAAGTTAAACATGCATGCCAATTATGTATATGCATATTCATTTGCCCATCCTTGAAAAAAAACCAATTTCATACAAATTTGCTTAATGGGCAATTTTTAAAGATTAATATACAAACTGACAAATGTCTTGTAGTTATATGCTCGTACAACATATAATGAGGGTGAACAAGCTCACAGCGATAATTCATTGAAATTACAAAATGTTAATCATTCAAGAAACCCGTTCAGTGATAAAAACAAAGTTACATTTAGGGATCGATGTTGCTTTTAAAGGGAGAGATCCACTTTTGCGAGCCAAAATTCAAAAGTTGCGAGGTTATTGTCTTATATGAAAGGAAATGTCATTTAATAGCATGCCTGAAAAAATTAGGGCTTGAAATCTCTTTTTCGTGGAGTTATAGACCTAAAACAGAATAAACTGAGGGACGTCGGTTAATAAGCCCTTTCGCTATCTCAGCGCGCGGTGCATTGTGGGATAGATTCTCGGCTCGGCTGGAGATAAACAAAGAGCGTTCCCATAGCTACGCAGTGAATAGCACACACGCCGAGTGCACAGAGTGAGTGGCGTTATCGCGAACATTTTACTCTTTTAAGTTTTAACTCACAAAATAGTGGATATTGGACCATTTTTTATAACTTAAAATGGCTGGGAATGATGTTCAGTTTAGTCTTGAACAAATTCAGCAGTTAAATGTGAAGCAATTGCAGGCATTTCTCCGCGAAAGAGGACTGAAAACCGTGGGTAGAAAGGCTGAACTACAGGCTCTCGCATTCAGCGCTGTACAGCTTGGATACAAAGTGAAACAGACCGAAGTGGAAGAAGACAGATTGAGATCGGATCAATACGCAGAACTTTTGAACATTGAAGAGAAAAGAATTCCAGACCCCCTTGTCGAGATTAATAACTGGATTTCAGAAAAAGAAGGTGTGAGATTTTGGCCCCCCGTGAGCTATTTCGAGATTGCTGAATGGCTGCTGAACGATGCTCCATTGAACAAAGCTAACAATATATCAGGGCTTTGATACTTTGATCTAAATATAAATGAAAATACTTACATTCACAACTAACACAAATAGCGGTAGAAATGAAGAAAATCCAATGATTCTTGATATCTGAATGAGTGAAAAATACGAAGCAGGAGTAAAGCTGCTATACACACAAAGATGCAATGCGTGTGCACGCAAACTTCATACACACCACATTCACTCAATACGCTCTTCTCACGGTCGCTCACGAGTTGTTTATCTCCAGAAACTCGTTGATAAGAAAATCTCGCGCATGCGCAGTCGAGACTGCGAAAAGGCTTATTAGGTACATACGTATTTTCGGCCGGTGAGTAAGTTTGTACATAGATTTCACGGAGTGCCAGATCGGTATGCATGACCCCTACGTGACCCGCGCTAGCTACGTGACTCGCGCATAAGTACTAATGTGTGAGCGTTTACCAAGCAAAATACCCAAACATCGCTTAAACTGACTACATGTAATTATATATTCTTTCTTTTTGAGATGTTTTTCCGTGACATGTATGTTAAATATAAATGATTTATCTGACTATATAAAGTCTGTTATTCGTTTGTAAGCAGATTATTGTATTGTATATACTAAAATTAAGTCTGTAGAAGATTGCAGTTTACTTCAGAAAGATTTAGATTAACTTAGTAATTGGAGTAAAAAATGGTTATTAAATTTTAATGTTTCGAAATGTAAAGAAGATGTCTCGTAAGAATAAAACAATAGATTTTAATTATGAATTGAATGGATATGAACTAGATATAACGCACACTGAAAAATACCTTGGCATTGTTATAAATGATACTCTTAATTGGAAATTCCATTGTCAGGAATTATATAAAGTTTGTAATAAGCTTATAGGTGTGTTACGAAGGTCATTTGTTAATTGTCCCCCACATATTTTAAAGCAACTTTATGAAGCTATTATAAGATCACGCTTAGAATATTGTTGTATTGCTTGGGACCCACACTGCGAAAGTCATAGAATTATACTTGAACGTATTCAAAAGCGTTGTGTTAGGATGATGTGTAGTAACTGGGAAACCTCATATGAACTTTTATTAAATCAAATGGGATTATGTACCTTAGAAAAAAGAAGATTGTACTATAGATTGGTTGCTTGTTATGAATTACTAAATAATTTGATGCTTGTAAACTATACACACAAATTTACATATGCATCTAGGATTGGAAGAAATGACCATTCATTGAAATTAAACGTACCATTTGCTAGAAGAGATTATTATATGAATTCATTTCATGTAAACACAGCTCGTGATTGGAATACACTTCCAGAGTATATTATAAATAGCCCTTCCCTTTTTAAAACGGCACTGAAGTTACATTTGAATATATAGCTCTTAAAACGGTTTACTGAGTGTGTGTAAATCTTCAATATGTTTTAATTGTACAATTGTAAATATTATTATGCAATAAGCATTTATTTGCTGTTTTATATACCTGTACTTGTTGTATTTATTGATTTTAAATGTGTAGTAAGGGAAACAGACATTTGTTTGGGCTTCTGCCTTTTCTGTTTTCCATTGGCTGTTTTTATATTGCCAATAAACTGAATAAATAAAAAATAAAAATAAAATAGAATGTCTAACAAATTAAACTTACCCTCTTTATTTTGTATCTTATCTTAGACCCATTCATTTGCGATGGGGGCTTTTTTGTTGTAGAGTCGGACTCTGTTTGTAATCTCACTCCAGACTGCGTTGACGGATCAGATGAACGGGAATGCGGTAAGCTAGCATAATGGGTAAAACAAATATAATACATTGATAATGTTCACATGTTGTTGGAATGTCAACAATGCCTTCAACCGACATCATACACATGCGCTAGTACACACTATTGTGGGGATTTTAAATATCACCAGAAATAAAGATTGAGGAAGTTAGCTGTTAAATGAATATAGACAACATTGTTTAGATTATAATTTGATTTAATTTTTATACTAATTACTCATGCATTAAAGGGGTAGTACAGTGGAACAGGCTGAATTTTAATAACCAAACCTGGACAGTAACATTGTAAACTAATAGTTATTACTCCACCATGCTCGAAAGGTATACAAAATTACAAACGACTAAGTAAAAAGCCTGTTATTATTCAAAAGGAGCCATTAAAACACAAGAGGGCGCTTTCTAAAAAGCCATTGGCTTCAACCATTTTTCATACAAAATAATGCTTGTGATGTTTTATTGAAATAATGAGTAAAAAGAGAGATCATGAATAACTATTTCAAAAACGCTTTTTAACATTTTTGAAAGTGCAAGCATTTTTTTAATTAAACAAAAATAATGTAATTATTTGGGGCCCTAAATAATTATAAGAGCAAATATATTTTGTGATATTTCAGCCGTTTGTGGGTCGATTTTGACTAAATAAAGTTTATTCTGCAATTAAAATTGCCTGTTCTCTCAAATTTGACACTCAATTTTTCATTACCTCACAAAAACATTGTGATGTGCAGCGCCCTCTCTACCAAAACTAACCTACCTCTTTAAGACAATTATGTAGGAATGTTAAAAAGCCTATATGTTAGTTGTCTTCACCAAAATGAGATAATAGCTTAAGATACCTCTTATTCAGGGGGTTAAACATTTTCTCTCACTTATCACTTCGTGCAGTTCATGAACTCAGAGTTGGTGATGTACTCCGGCTTAAATCACACCAATATACCCCCAACTACCCACACAATGCCAGCGTTCTGTGGACATTCCAGTATGCGGCCGGAGAGGACTCAACCAACATTTTCTACCAGGTTGTCTTCGGGCATGTTTCTCTCGGGAATGGCGATAATCTGACACTGGGGACTGGTTTCAGTCCTGCAAACAATACACTGAGTATTACACATCCTGGCTCCTACAATGGCTTTCCAAGGTCCAGATATTTTGAAGCCGGATATTTCTTCACTAGTTTCGACAGTGATTCTTCCCAAGAATCACACGGATTTAGAATCACCATAACCGTCAAAAACATTTCAGGTAAAAACCTAGAAAACCTTCATATTGTCTGATTGTATGGATAAACACCAGACTTGTAAAAATGCGTTCCTCTGCGTAAGGTCAAATCAATGATAATGAAAATGATGTTGTTCAGGCATATGGCGGCTACAAAAAAAAAATAACATGCACCCTTTACATGACCGATACATACGTCAACTAATTCCGCCATGAAGTAATTAATATTTTTGTATATTGATTAGAAGAAGGTTAAAGCGGCAGTTTTGGTAAGGCTGAGCTTAAGTAACAAAACCTGGACACTAAGATTATAAACTTATAAACTAATAGTTATAAGTCTACCCTGCTCGAATGGTATACGAAATTACAAACGGCGAAGTAAAAACCCTCACATCATTAAAAAAAAAGCCACCCCACAAAAGGGCGCTCTATAAAACATCGTTATAACCATATGTCATACAAAATTATGCATGCGATGTTTTGTTAAAATAATGATTTAATAGAGAGATAATCAACGACTATGTCAAAACCTCTTTTGAAAATAATTCAAAAAGCGCATTAACATTTAAGACAAATTTGTTTAAATCTAGAGCCCAGATTTATTCTGATTGGATATTGAAATTTAAACCCTTTCCTAACCGATTCTAATCAAAGAAACTTTACACTTTCAAAATTTTACACTCAGTTTTTCATTATCTCACAAACAAATTATTTTGTGCAGCGTTCTCTATAAGTACTCCCACCATACGATGGCCATATTAGTCAAGGGCCATTGCGTGCACTAATATACTTGGCATCCGAGCAGTGGCTTCAATGCAAACACTTGGCACGTTAGATGTTAATGTTATTGTATTGAGATTGTTTATTTTGTTTAACAGTTGTAGGCCTATAAATCACACAAACCAGCGTGTCCCCTTACATGGCCTTTAAATACGTTACCTTATTCCGCCAAGAAGCAATGAATATTTGTATATATTCATAAGAAGAAGGTTAATGTCATTTAACCTGGTTGCATCTTAATTTGTTTTCTAGTTGGAGATGCGTTCTTGTGCGATTCAGGGACGGTTATGTTGGAAAACACCTCACTCTGCAATCAGAGAGCAGAATGCGGTGACAGAACTGATGAAAGAAATTGCAGCAGAAATGGTGAGAAATATATATTTTCCAAGAATTAGTTAATAACAAAGGTTCTTGCTACTTGAGGGAATAGGTATGTAGCATGTGATTATTAAAGCGGAATATAGCGCAAATTTGTATACACTTATAATACAGTTGCATCTTCACAATCGGTTGGAGCAGTATCATTTTAAAAGAATAGTATAGTTTGGGTCAAACAGAATTTTAGTGATACAAATTTTCAAATTATCATCAAAAACTACCCATTGTATTTCAAGGATGATTTAATGATAGTAGATAAATACATGGTTAATTTATAAGACTTATTTTGTTTTAAAAGTAGCCGTTAATAGAAGAGGGCGCTCTCCAGGCACCTCACATTTCACATAAACAAAAGTGAATGAGATTTTTGTTTAAAATAATAATTTAGTAGATATATCATAACAAATGATTTTAAAACAAATTTAGTAGATTTTCTAAAATGCGTTGCATTTTTATTTGTATTTGTTTATTATGAAATAAAAACTGTTTCCAATATTTAATGTAATATTTTATCTGTTTCGAAATCGATTTTGCTCAAATAAAGTTGATTTTGTACATGGAATTTGGGTGCTCTTTCAGATTGTACACTTAATTCGTTCTTTATTATCCCGAGTCTCTACCAAAACTTAACTATTCCTTTAAAATTGAGTTATAGAGAAAAACATTCATTAGTACTAATGAATTCATATTTTATGTCACATACTCTTTTACATGTTTCCCCATGTACGGCGAGAAGTGACACAGATTATGCTTTAGATTATAAACTATTGAGGAAAAGTAAATGACGAACAAGCTAGAGCAGTGTTATTCGTATATATTCCCTTTTAAACAAGATACATAGTGTTAATTTCGAGTCATTTAATCAAACTTTCCACGTGGAAGAAAACCTAATTTTTAGTCTTAGCAACTCCTTCCACATTTCATTTCATTTTCAACACAGACTATGAATTGAACATTGGGAATGTGGTGCATCTATCATCTGTAAATTATCCTTCCTCCTACCCACCTCACGCTTACAACTTCTGGACATTGCATCCTGCATCCGGATCGAACCTAGAAGACGTTTTTTACAGGATGGCGTTTGGCTCCGTCAGACTTGGCAATGGTGATGTTCTAACAATTGCCTCTCTCTCCGAACCGGAAGCAGACTCACCAGCTGTTATTACTGGACACTATTACAGCGGTTCAGAGGAAAGATACTTCAAGGCTGGGAATATCTATGTTGAATTCTATGCTGATTCATATTCCCAGGCCCAGGGCTTCCGACTTGAGGCAACAGCTCTCACTGTTCCAGGTAAACTTGAAATCATTGCCCTTAACATGTCTAAGTTTACGAAAACAATTAAATGCAGTTTTCGAGTCTCTTTCACCAATACTATGTGAAATTGAAACAATAATTTCACCTGAGTTACGCTGTTTTCATTATGGAGGGGGGAGGGGGGGGGGGGGGGCTTGATTTTGAGTTGTGTTTATAATCCTCCTAAGACTGAGGATCTGCGGTGTTGTGGCTCTCCTCTTCCGAAAGCAATTATGGTTACGTCGGAGAATTGGATCGACTTGGGGAGTGATTCTACTCAGAAGCATTACATTGTAGAGCTTGGAAGCAATTGGTGATACTGTTATGCCCCTGAAATTTGATGGAAGAGAGAGGAAACCTTTCTTGGGTAAGGGATAATGACAGATTTGGAAAATGGCTGCGGGATGTTTCCTTCATACGTTTCACCAAGAGGTTCAGCAATTCCTGAAGGAAAAGTGGGCTGGGATGTTGTCAGGACTAGGTGTCTTGGACAGATTTAGTCTCTTCAGGCAGTTTTGGAGCTCATCCATAGAGAAGGGACCTGTCGATATGGGAAGGTTGTCAGAAATTCTGTGCTGAAAGAAAGGATCGTCGTGATTGGAAATCTGTTCAGTATTGCCCAGAAGATTACTATAATGTTTGTACCAGCAGTCTAGATTCTCATCTCCGGTGTCGCCCTGAACAAGAACAACGGGAGATGCGTTTTTGCTCGTGATTTCTCGAAGGACCTGTCAGGTGGCTTTGTTCGTGGTAAAGACTTTCCAGCTCATATGTCTTGTATTCAATTTGTGCCTCCTGGACTTTGGTGTAGGCAGATTTAGCACTTGCAAGGGTTCTTTGTCATCTTTGGCAGCTTCAACTATGTTCTTATTCTTCTTATTGAGGAGCATTTTAACTGCAATTTGTTGTATACCGCTGTAGTAGATTTATCTTCTACTTCATCGCGGGGAGAACAGAATTGTTATGAACAGCTACATTAAATTGCTTAGAGAGGTTGGGATGCGACACAGCTCTTCCCCAAACTCTGCTTTTCATCGGATCTGAAGTTGGGGGCTTGGTTTTCCGGTAGCTGATTAAGGCCTGGTCACACAGGACACGCCTAGACCCACGAATGAAGTACGCATTGGTACGAATCTATGGCAAGCCGTTTTTAACATTGATTCCTATTTCTTGATATCAAGAAATCGAATGATTGATATCGAGAAATCGAATTCTTGATATAAAAAAAATACTTGTCTGTTGTTAAGCATTGGTAATTCTTTATATCAAGAAATGCATTCTTGATATCAATAATTTAATTCTTGACATCAAGAAATATTAATAAATGCATTCGTGGGTCTAGTCGTGTCCTATGTGACCAGGCCTTTAGGCATCTACATGAGACAATGCGATGATCTGACTGGAAACCTTAAAAGGAGTTGTAAGATCTGTAGTTCTTAACAGAGTTGAGCCATTGCTTCCGTACCCTTATACAGGGTGTCCCAGAAAGAATGCAACACCTACGATCGTTAATTTCATAAATACCATCGACTGAATGTCATAGTTTTTGTTTGTTTGGGTAGAACGTTCCTTTTCCAACAAAATAATACAATGATCATTGATTTTGGGTAAAGCGTTTGGATCCTAGGGACATTTTTCTGAGGCATTGTTGTTCCCTAAATTTCCTACTTTTTCGTCTCCAGCGATCCTCTGAACTCTTAACCCTAAAAGGGCCGGGCTATTTGAGGTCTTCAGCAGGCCGGGGGGGGGGGGGGGATTATGCCCCCCCCCCCCCCCAAGATCTCGGCCGCGGAGCGGCCGATCGCCGTGAAAATTTGCACGCATGATAAGTGAAGTGTATAGAATACAATGGTAATTTTTAAAAAAATTGAAAAATTCATTAATTTGCATATTTATGGTAATTTATGCAAATAAGTCATGAAATTCATATTTTTACCCATAAATCATATATTATTCATAATTAAACTCTAGTTTTCACTACATATATTCTTTAGAGCATGTGGAATAATAATACGACAAAAAAACTAGGAAGAGCAAGGTTCTTCCTTATGTTTTCTATTGTTTTGATAATTTCTTATGTATTTCTTTGTTTTTTAAACTTATTTTTGTTTTGTTTTTGTTGTTTATTTTATTTCTAACTATAATTTAAGTATTTTGAACCCCAAAAACAACATATAAATGTAAACAACACTGAATAACCAATGATAAACCTCATTTTACGAAAATTGATATTTCCATATGTTTTGTACACAAATCACGAAATTGAGCGATTTTCGGGCTGACATGCATAGACAAAAGGTCACGTGACTTTGTAACGGTATGTCCGATTTTCGAAATTTTTGTTTTAAAATGTGCGCAAGACCCGAAAGAAAAATGTCACGGAGCAGCGGCGCATCATCTTACAGCGTTTTGGAGCAATACAAAAAATCGCGGAGGGGGGAGGGGCCATTATGGCCCCCCCCCCCCCCCCCCCCCCGGCCCTATTAGGGTTAAGACATTCCCGCCCCACAGCCTCCCATATAATTGGTTTTTACAAAAGAACCACATGACTGCTCTCCATTTGATAAGGAAAACATTGCGAGCCATACCGTACGGGGTACTCGATTACGCAACATTGTCTTCATTCTCAAAGGGAGAGCAGTCATGCGATTATTCTGTACAACATATTATATGGGAGACGTTGGGGCGAATATACCTCAGTATTCTTAGGATCGCTGGAGACGACAAAGTATCAAATATAGGAAATTACATTGCCTAAGAAAAATGGCCCTAGAAACCAAACGCCTTGCCAAAAACCAATGCTTATGGTATCATTTTGTTGGAAAAAGAATGTTCTAGCAAATCAAACAAACAACAATGACATTTGATGGTGTTGATAAAATTAACGATCCAAGGTGTTTCATTCTTTCTGGGGCACCCTGTATAGTCTAGTTGAACAATGTGACTAGTTGGACGGCGATGGGTTCAAAGCCTGTTTTTGAGGTGCTGAACCTTGTGTTAGTGGGAATAAGGTTGTGTTGCCCCATAAAGTCTATCATGTACATTTTCTGTTGGTTTCCTCTGCACATGTAAACAGTGCATAGGTCCTAGTTGGGCATTAAGATATCCCTCTATGATTGATGAATTATGAGCAGGAATGGTGTCGATAAAAAGGGTTGAGAGATCTTGATAACATACATACACGTCTTCTTCAGGATATTCATTATTATGGATGTAGCAGGACAAACCGGTAGTCAGAGGGTTTCCATGAAATATCATCTCAGTAGTACGCTTGTTGTGACTCACGATAGAATGACAGGCTTTCAGGGCTCTTGGTGAGATAAAGAAACCCACTCCACCTGTCAATTGCATCGTTTATTGTTCTTCCATGCTGACGAGGTTATTAGAGTATAACCGTTAGCAAATGGCTCTTGCAGTAGACAGTATTTATGTGTGTTCGATGCGATGCTTCTGCACATAAATGATGTCAATACCATATTCGTGTGCTTTATCAATGTTTATATGCTAGTTCTTGGCTATAGATCGTAACGTATGGATGTTAAGGTACTAATAATGACAGTACGTACTTTAACAAATCTCTTCTTTGTCATTATCAGGGTTGGACCTTCCCGAGGGCCTGAGGAGCATTCTGTCATACGTGTTGGAAGGAACCAAAGTTATCAAATCAAACATGGACAATGAGGCAGGGTCTTTAACCCTGGTGCTTTTGCGTTGTGTATTCATATCTTGACAGCTAAACCTGAAGGCTAGTGGATATGTGGGTCGCTACTCCTGCAGCCATCATGTCGCAGGTAGTACTGGGTTACATGGTACCAGTAACAGACCATCCATGATCATAAGAAGATGAACATGAAAATGGTTGGTTGCTAACAAAATCCTCAAGAAATATTGTCGCACAGCCATGTCAGAAAGTCATTGTTGCATAAGATCAGACGACAAATGTCAACATATTGAATGCATAGCGTTTGTGTAAATAACAGAGTGCTCATAATTGTGTATGGTTTCAATTTTCCAGACAGATTTGTATGCAGTTCTGGTCTGACGCTCACAAGCATTCACTCATTGTGCGACTACCATATCGACTGTACAAACGGATTGGACGAGAGGAATTGTAGTAAGTATTGTAGCTTTGACCTCTGAAGAAAAATCCTTCAATAACCCCCATCCCCACCAGTGTTCCTACCAATTTAAGCAATCATTCCGCAAAGGGCGGAATAAACATTTCCGAAATAGTCATTTAAAGGGCCGGTCATACTTGCGGTAATGGACGTAGTTGAACGTAGTGGAGGCTAACGTAGTTGAAGGTAGTTGAACGTACTGTCATCCGTACCGTACCGTAGTTATCCGTAATACTAACTTGGCATCAACTCGGTAGAGCCGTGATCTTCGATTTAATTTTTGGACATGTTCAAAAGAGCGGTACGTTAAACGCATCCGTGCTAACGTACTAAACGTAGTCTGACTACGCTTGAGTACGAGAGAATGCAGTAGCCACTACGCTGGACTACGCTAAAGAACGTCAAACTACGGTAAATAGCAACTCCGCACGGAGTATAACAGCCAACCGGTGGTGTAGTACGGCCATTGCGCTTGTTTTTCAAACATAGCAGGTTTGAAATTGGTCTTATTTTTTTGTATTAAACATGTCTGGATCAAGACTATCGATGCTGGTTTTGTGCACGGTAAAGTACGTTAGAGTACGCTAGAGTACATTTAAGTACGTAACGAAGTACGTTAGACTACGCCAGACTTCGTTAGACTACGTTAAACTTCGGTTTAGTACGGATGCCTTTAACGTACCGCTCTTTTGAACATGTTCAAAAATTAATTCGATGATCACGGCTCCCCCGAGTTAATACCAAGTTAGCATCACAGACAACTACGGTACGATACGGATGCTAGTACGTTCAACTACCTTCAACTTCGTTCAACTACGATCAACAACGTTATCCACCATATACGTTGAACTACGTCCACTACCGCAAGTATGACCGGCCCAGGGGGTTTAAAGCATGAGGCAGTCGAGCCTAGAACCTTTATTTATTGTTATTATTTGCCATGTGTATTTATTTTTGGTTTGTTGTTCAAGAAAACAAATTGATAAAGAAAAAACAGATGAAAAACAGAGATGAAACATGAAGATGATAATGCATAAAGATGAAAAAATGTGAAAAAAGATAATCATAAATATACATGAAAAACACAGATAAAAAAATTTAGATAAAAATGAATCAAAATAAAATACAAGAATAAAAAATCAAGATGAACAATTCAAATGAAAATAAAGATCAAAATGAATAGTGATGAAAAACAGAGATGATGAATTCGAGTATGAAAGCAGATAACTATTATATAACTGTGTTGGTTGAAAAACATGCGCACAATGGCCGTACTACACTGCGGGCTGGCTTTATACTCCGTACAGAGCTGCTAAAAATTACCGTATATTCCGTAGTTTGGCGTTCTGTAGCGCACTTAAGCGTAGTCTAATGAAGTTTAACGTAGTCTAGCGTAGTGCCTACCGTAGTCTACCGTACTCTAACGTAGTCTGACGTACCGCTCCGTACCTATCTTTGAGCGAGCCGTACCCGCATTAGCGTAGTCTAGCGTAGTTTATCATACTTCAGCGCACTTCAACGTACTTTAACGTACTTCAACGTACCTCAACGTACCTCTCTGTGGCTCATCACCCAAATTCAGCCGTACCTTAACGTAGTTCAACGTAGTTTAACGTACTTTCACCACGTCTGACCCACATTAAATTACCTTACGGATCACTACGTCCACTACCGCAAGTATGACCGGCCCTTTACTATTAATTAAGTATATTATGTATATTATTTGACAAAGTACTTGGAAATAAGGACCTTGGAACTCATTCTGGTTACAATGTATATATTATACTGGCCCTTTTGGGAAGGCCGAATCAATGCTTAGGTCACAAATGCTCCAATTTGGGATACGGCGCCCATACGATGTCACTTTTAAGGGCCGGTCATACTTACGGTAGTGGACGTAGTTGAACGTAGTGGAGGCTAACATAGTTGTACGTAGTGGAGGCTAGCGTAGTTGAACGTAGTTGATGGTACTTAAAGGTAGTTGAACGTACCGGCATCCGTACCGTACCGTAGTTGTCCGTGATGCTAACTTGGTATTAACTCGGGGGAGCCGTGATCTTCGATTTAATTTTTGAACATGTCCAAAAGAGCGGTACGTTAAAAGCATCCGTAATGCTAACGCACTAAACCGAAGTATGACGTAGTCTAACGTACTTCGCTACATACTCAAACGTACCCCAGCGTACTCTAACGTTCTTCACCGTGCACAAAACCAGCATCGGCACTCTTGGTCCAGACATTTCTAAGCACAACATTTTCACAGAACTGCTCAGTTTGAAAAACAAGCGCACAAAGGCCGTACAACACCGCGGGCTGGCTGCACACTCCGTGCGGAGTTGTTAAATATACCGTAGTGACGTTTCTTAACGTAGTCCTGTGTAGCCAGACGTACCACTCCGTACCTGTCTGCAGTGCCGTAGCGTGGTCGGACTGATTAGAGGGGCACGCAAAATTATTGGGGGGGGGGGGGGGGGGCACACCTTACGTATTTCTTTGTTTTTTCAAAAATGGCCCCCTTATGTTTTCTATTGATTTTTCAAAATTATTGGGAGGGGGGGCACAGCCCCCCCCCCCCCCCGCCCGTAGCTACGCCACTGGCTGTCTGTTCGTGAGTGAGCTGCATCGGCATTACCGTCTAGCGTAGTTTATCGTACTTGAACGTACTTATCTGTACTCTTCTGTGGCTCATTAAACACACATTAAATTACATTATGGATCACTACGTCCACTACCGTAAGTATGACCGGCCCTTGAGTTGGAATCTTGCTGGAATCTTGCGGCGCCCGGAAGGGTGCCGTGGCTATCGTGCAGTCGCCAGCGCATTTTTGTTCGCCATACGATGACAAAAATTGTTTAACGCAGAGTTTGCACTCCGTAGGACCGTAGACACGTCGTAGGGAGCAACGCGCTGGCACCGCAAGGGCACAGCACGAACACCGCAGCCTTTTTCAAATATCTTACGATTTTGACACTGAATATTTGGCCGTGGAATCACCGCAAAACAGGCGATTATTTTAATCAAACATGACGTACGCCATATGATGTTTCACTACAAATCACAATCATTTATGCCACGATGCCACTTTAAGGTGAACTCATACGGGAACATTGCGGCGTCCGCAAGTGTGCCGTGGCTTTCGTGCTGTTGCTAGGTTGCCGTAGCATTTTCGATGTCAACAAATTGTTTAACGCGGAGTTAAACAACAAAATGCATCGTACGATTTAGCACTTGCCGCAAGCCCGTAAACTCGTCGTAGAGAGCATCGCACGGTCACCGCAAGTTTCCCGAATATCGTACAATTTTGCGACTGAAATTGGGGGCCACTCAAATCTCACGATATCGTAAAAATATTATTCCGATGCCCGTACGATGAGAATTCGGGCCAGTGTGTTTAAAATGAAATGTAACCTATACATTTCCTCATGTCTTTTGTAAAAACAGGTTTTAACATTTATCCAGACTCTCCGGTCCACCTTCTGTCTCATGAATCACCAAATTCGTATCCAGCAAATGCCTATGTTCTCTGGACGTTCCAGTACCCGTCTGGACTGGACCGAACCAACTTGTTCTACCAGTTTTCTTTCGAATTCGTCAGGGTCTCAAACGGAGACAATCTGACGATTGGATCCGGGTGGGATCCCAGGGCGTCAGACGTTGTCAAATATGAAGGATACTACATCGGCAACCCGGGGGACAAGTTTTTTGACGTTGGGAATCTGTTCGTGGAGTTCGCCTCTGATTCGTCTTCGCAGCAATCAGGGTTTAGCATGTTTATCACAGTAACCAGCATGTCAGGTAATATGTTGTTTATGTCATGTTAGTTATCAATATACGGTCAAAGTATATTGCAATTGCTTTTGTTGGTGTCTCTGTAAAATCTCTTGTAAAATAATGAGCTAAATCGAGTGTAAAGTAAATTTTGACGAGCAAACTGATATATTGGTACAGGCAGTATCCGAATTGGGTTACTGTGGACGATATAGTGTATGGAGTATCTGAATTCAGATACTCTTGGCTTCGGTCTATAAAGACTTTCAAATTCGAATTTAATGATATCTATGATATGACATTTGAAAAATCAAATCCCATTTCATTATCATGTTACCATAAGCCAAAACACGGATACAAGAGAAGAGGGGACGCTCAAAGTGAGTTTTGTTGAAATTACATAAAGCCAATGGATCATTTAAACATGTATTCCTTATCTCTTTTTGAGAAAGAGGGCCCGAGAAGTAAAGTATGACAATCTGTTTTTCGTAAATAAAACGGTAGGTATATCATTCTCACTGTCCACATGAAGGTTAAATATATGTGACCCAACACCAGAAGAAGAAACACAACTCAGATAACCTCATTTTATAAATGGTAGCAGTTAAAACCGGCATTACCTAAGCTTCAATATGATCTAAAGGTATCTCATAATGATTCTGCTACACTGAGTTAAAAACGTTTCCCTACAGGCAGTGGCGTAGCGAGGGTCAAGTGATTGGGGGGAGCACAGCTGCGAGGGAGCGTAGCGCCCGAGGGTGGGAGGGGGTGTCCCACCTCCCACGGTAGGCAGTGGCGTAGCGAGGATCAAGTGATTGGGGGGGGGCACAGCTGCGAGGGAGCGGAGCGACCAAGCCCGAGGGCGCGTAGCGCCCGAGGGGGGAGGGGGGTGTCCACCCTCCCACGGTAGGGAGCTTTTGCAATTTTTTTCTTGAAATAATCCAATTTGGTGCATACCTTGGAAGGAAATTTGATAATACTGAATTAAAGAAATCATTTCCCTCATGATAAAGTATACACACACAATCAAACCTACGTGTACACACACACCAGACTCAAATACTCTCACGCCGTATGCTTGTCTACATTTATTTGGGGGAGGGTGTGGGAGGGGGTTCACCCCCTCCCAATTTTTTTGAAATTTTTGAAATTGGTGTTTAAAATATCACTGTAGAAGTATGGTCATTATTGTCTTTATCATTGTCTTAATCATGGGTGTTAAAATGGTATATAATAGTGAATCTACTCGTTACGTATTTTAAAACGGTAATAGCGAGGAAAGATTAAGCCCGTGAGATGGATCCACGAGATCCTGTATACTATAGAGCCATCGATATAGTCTACAGTCAGGACCACTTGCGCTTTTCCACTATCGGCCAAAATAGCGGAAAAGCGCTATTCCGCGATTATCACGTGATTCGCAATATTGCGTCATGTTCGGTTCCACGTGTTGTGACAATGGGGATATTTGTGCAACGACTACATTCAATTAAATTACATTTATTTTCGCCCAATGTTCTGGACAGATCATCTAAATAGTAAATGTGTAGCATCCTTGATAATTAAACTAATGGTGTGTAGTTTGTCTAAATGATCTGGCCAGAACATTTAAAGAAAATCTTGCTCGATTATGCGGGTTCATTTTTCAAATAAACGGTTGATTCGCGCATAGACTTAAGCGACAGGTGTTTGATGTCGTACGAACTGGTGCGTTGCGAAATAACGAGATAAAAGGAGGGAGCGTGTGAGAGAGGCGCATAGCTCGGCATGATAAGAGAACTGCAAGATACACTTAGCACGCAGAAGGCGAGAATGGCGGACACAAAGCTGCATATATGTAAAAAACGGCTGTACAAAATTCTATTTTTTTTTCGATCACCGATAGTATCGCATGGCACTATCGCCACAATATATGCGCCATCTAGCGACATTGATTGGAGAATAGCGGGAAACCGCTATTTTCACGATAGTGGAAAAGCGCAAGTGGTCCTGACTGGTCTAGGGCATTGAGCTCCAATGGAACTAAGCAAAAGTGGAGGGGAGACATTGCGAGGAAGCGAAGCGACCGATTGGGGGAGGGTGTGTCCCCCTCCCATAGTAGGGAGCTTTCGTATTTTGGGGCCTAAAATTGTGCGATTCGGTGCACACCTAAACACCTAAGACAGAAATTTCACGTAATATAAATTATATAAGTATGGAAACAAACATACCTAATGACAAAGGAGGGGGACAATCTCCTCCCCTTTCTAATATGGGGGACATAATATTCCAATTTTATTTGCATTCAGCGCATATGGACCGAATTTACTATATTTCAAATTATTTTATTTTCCGATGATAGTGTGCTATAGACATGATAGATGAGGGTCTAATACATTTCGTATATATCAGTATTTCAGAATATGCGCGCGAAGCGCGCGGCAAAAATTAAGATTTACAGTCCTTTTCAAACTAAAAAAAAAACAGCTATGCTCGGGTCCCTTGAATTAGTTTCAGTAGGCCTCTGCTCAACTGATGCAGATATCGACTCTGGAGAAGATGACTGGTGCTCCTTCAATCATGATCATCAACAATATGCCTAGATTATGCATCATGAATTTGGAGTGAAGAAATTAGTAAAAGAAGTTTGTCTTTACCTAGACATTTAGGACTACGTAGTGCAGCTATGCGCCTTTATAGCCTGCATGAAGGCGTCAAAATTATCTATTAAAGCGGGAGGCAGATTCAAGATCCTAAAAGGGCCCTTGGTATGATAAACGATTTACCATGCTAGGAAGTTTGTTAGGCCTATACGCGCTCTATGTCTTCTGAAATGCGGTGAGCGTCGATCCTCGCGCACGGGACTGAAAATTTGCATGAGGCGCTATATTGGAAGGATTCTTCAAACTGATATAGGTGCGCTATTGCTAGTCCTAGGGAACGACTGTTAAGCCCGGCGCAGACAGAGCCGACTCGACCCAATCCGACCCGACCCGACGATCGGGCCCCAATCGGGTCGGGTCGAGTCGGATCGACTCGGAAGAGAGGGTCAGCGCACACAGACCCGACTGGTGCCCGATCAATGCCCGACGGATCGAGAACAACACTGAAGCAGTGGATAATCGAATGTTGAGAAGAGAGCCCATATTGATGTCTTTATTTTATCATAAACATAGATGTTTCAATACAGTAAGCAGAATTGGCATCATTCACTCTTCATCTTGTAAAATTATCAAGCTATGCACCGGAAAATTTACTATAAAAGCTATTGTCTGACATGATGAGGATTGATGGATCTATTTCTGTAATATTCTCCATCAGAGTAAAACTATTCTGAAGGGGTGGGGGGGGGGGGGGGGGGGGAGGCAATTGTGATCGACATTTTCCCAAAGAGGGGAGATGGTCAATTGGGCCTTGCCCTATTATGCTGTCTCTCTCCATTAATCTTCGCCAGTGGCGTAGTGTGGTCGGTCTGATTAGGGGAGGGGGCACACAAAATTAGTGGGGGGCACTCCCCCAACAAAAAAATAAAATAAAAAATGTTCCCTAATGTTTCCTAATGTTTTCTCAAATTATTAGGACATGTCCCCCACCCGCGTGCCCCCCCCCCCCCCCCCCCCCCCTCTCCCTCGTCGGTAAGCCCCTGATCATCGCAATGAAGTAAAATAAAGTGTTATACCTTACAGTTCTTTCACAATATGTTCACTGACTTTGAAATTAATGCTGTCCAAGCCGTAAGACAACATGAAGACAATTCCACTCGGCAATTAAATGTTTAGTACTAATTGTTTCCTCCATACGTGTATCATTAGCCACAGTGGATGTGAATACATATTTGTTTTCTTTTCCTCAATTTGAGGGGGCTGTATGAAAAAGATATCATAATTATGGGGATTAATTATGAATTACACTAAGGTGAAGTAAAGCCTCTGACCCCTACCACTTTCCCTCCCTTTCATTTTACACAGACCGATTTGTTTTTCATGAGTGCGGGGTTACCCCCCCCCCCCCCCCCCCCCTCCTCTCCCTCCCAATGCATGAATGGATGTACGCGGAGGGAGGCACACCACAGTTATATGTGTTTTTATTTGGACACATTTTTCCTTTTGTAATGTTGTTGTTTTAGTAAGGGAAATTATTGTTAATTATTGCCCCCCCCCCACCCTCTGTCTTTGCCCCCTCCATCTAGCAATACAGTTAACACTAAACATTGGTTCCTGTACCTTGATGGATTGAAGCTGGCTACGCCAGTGATGGTATTAATGGGGGGGGGGGGGGGGGTGGAGTGATTTCCATCTTTGCAGGCCTTATTTTGTTGTAAAAGATTATGGGGAGAATGGGGGGGGGGGGGGGGTGACCATGGAGCAGGGGGGTGGCAGTCTAAGTTACGTGAACGTTGTCTGGGTGTGTGTGGATTTCGAGATTTTGATATGTTTTGTACAATTCTTTTCATGTGGGTAGAATATGTTACATCTTTCTCGGAGCTCTAGATCTTTATGCAAAATCTCGGAGAAAGATAGATGAATTAATGGGGGTGAGAGTGGGGATGGGAATAATTTTCCAGGACTTGATATTCTCATTGATTAGCCATGGTAATCCATAAGTTATTCATGTTCAAAGACAAAATTAAGCAGATCATTCTTGTACTTAGTTTTGGCATAGAAGGTTGACAAACATAATTTACAGATTAACCAAAAGAGCTAGTTACGAGCGTTTAGCTTTTATTAATTTGATACAAGCTAAACCTAATACTGCAACGATGACCAAAATTAGATTATTATCATTATATGACAGAAATCATTCAAATTCTGACGTACATTTATGATCTAAAATCGTTCTAAACAAACAATTCAAACACTGCTCAACTTTTGACGTAAATTATATAAGCAATTGTACTTATTATAGGGCTAATGAATAGACAAGAGTTAATTTCTTATCACTGAATCTTGATCTCACTTGAGATATAACTTGGACAAAATAAAAATTATACAAACTATCAAAGCCTAGCCTACCTAGGTCCATTGGAAATACTACATAGGTCCGGGTTTAAGGCCTGACATATAATACAAGACGTATTAGTACCGTATTTCAAGTTCAGATTTGTAAATGATATTCTAAAATTGACAATGCAATGCCCGATGCTTCTAATGTAGAAGTCGAAGCTTTCTACGCAGCGCCACATTCTAGAAGTTATATCGATTCTACTTCTAGTCCAGCATTTACTAGCGTACCGTTTCTGAAAACTGAGTTCAGAGATCATAATTAAATGACACTCTGCCATCTATATTCTAGTTGTGGATGCTTGAATCTGGTAAGAATTAATAATATGACCCAGGTTTCTAGAACCATAATTCGACAATGCCAAATTTATTTCATGGACTGGACTACCGTACACTATGGCCTAGGCTAACTTTATATACTGGTCAGTGGATATAGTTCTATTTCTACTGCTTGTAAAACCAAGGAGGTACCCACCCTATATTACCTCCTTGGTAAAACTAAAGGTGTCATGGTATCACTATCACTATCACTATTGTCTTCATGCCAGACTCAAACGTAACAGGTACAAGTCAATGGCAAAGTTCACTCGCGTTCACGAACGTTGCGTTTCGACATCAGCTACATTATACATATGCTAGACAAGGTAAATTCTTTTAATTCTACTACTAGGCTAATTATAAAAAGTATTTACAACACGTCTATGCCATTACTAATGAAGTTTATCTACTTAAAATTTACCTTTCTTCCCAAATTGCCTCTTCTAACAGCAGCAAATGCACAACCGATAACGTAATAAACAGAAGAAACGTGTACAAGCTATATGCGTACAATGTCATGTGTGCGATAACAAATTATACACGTAAAGTCAATGCATTCCTGAGTAGAAAATGTTGTTGCCTTTCAGCTGACATCCCTAGCCAAAACATTACGTCATTTTCTAGCGTTGTGATTGGTTGAGGCTCCAGTCGGGCCCACGACTCCCATTCTCGATTCAACATGTCAAATCGGGCCCGATTGACTCCGATTGGATACCGACTGGTAAAATCGGAGTCGTGAGGCATCGCACACAGAGCCGATCCGACTGAAAACCAGTCGGGTCGGGTCGAGTCGGCTCTGTCTGCGGCGGGCTTTATGTTCCTGGTTATTATCGTTGATAATGATTATTATCACACTTTAAATAAAACGTGATAATAATGAATGATATACATTGTAGACACATTTGGCTTCATGTCGGGTCGTCATTTTTTATTTATTTTTTATTTTTTTTGCCAAACGATTGGGGGGCACGTTCCCCCCCCCCGTGCCCCCCCCCCCCCCCCCGTAGCTACGCCACTGTCTACAGGCAATTTTCAGCTCTCTGCAAAAATAAAAGATTCAGAGAAAATAGCACGGAAACGTGGTATGAGCGTGGTATGAGCTCAATAAGCACACAATACTTGACCAGTTGCATGAATAGAATTGCACCGTAGCAACCGTTTTCAAATTTTCTTATAACGTGTACATCAGATAACATGTTTAACTTGAATACATCTTCCCTGTGAATATCGTCGAATATAATCCATGCTTAGTACGTCTATTTAAAGATTCAATTTAAATTTATGTGGGATTTGAAAAGATGAACTCGAATTCAAATATACACGGCCTGCACAACATGCCTAACATTACAAACTAATAGTTATTACTCTACCATGCTCGAAGGTATAAGTAAAAAGCCCTTTTTTTCCCCAAAGATATTTAATTTCTCCATTGCTTTTTACAAACAATAACAAAATAATAAAATAACAATCAATAACAAAATTAGTACATAAAATAATTTGCATGTTTACATAATTGTATATAATATGATCTTACATTCACATCTAAATAGTACAAATTAACTTTTACTATTTACATCAAATAAAGCATGAAACATGCATGCATTAAGAAAGCATAAACATAAAAAATCACTTACATACACACATACACACGCGTGCGCAGACACCCACACACACATCCACAGAAAACATGCCTACATCTTGTGAGAATCTCGACCAATTATCAGCTATGTTTATTTCATTGCTTCTGTTCGCCTTCTCTAACCCTGCTATCATTCAAAAAGAGCCATTCAAACACAAGAGGGCGCTCTCTAAAAAGGCATTGGTTGCAACCTTTTTTCATGCGAAATTATGCATGTGTGTTTTTGCTGAAATGATGATTAAAGGGATAGTTGAGTATTGGTCAAACTTAACTTTAGTAACCAAAACCTGCACCATTACGGTACAAACTAATCGTTATAACTCAACCATAGTATACACAATTACAAACGACAAAGTAAAAACCCCTGTTATCATTCAAAAAGAGCCATTACAACTCAAGAGTCAAATTAACTCTAGAGAACGCTAGCGCGAAGCGCAATAGGGTTCTAGGTCCTCCTAATACGGGACTGAAAATGAATATTGTTTGTGCACGCGAATTGTGCTTAAAATTATACATATGATTATTACGGTGCTTACCACCGATTCATTCTCCAATATGTGATCCAACTATCGGGTGGATTAAAATTATGATTTTCCCCTCCATTTCGCTAAAAATCAGTGATTTTTTGCGCCTCCTCGATCTCTCTCCGTGTGTTAGCGCGACTCCGAACAGATTTTGAATATGCGCATTAACTATTACTGCGCATACAATGTGTATCGCAAGCGCCGTTCGCCGTTCGCATCGGCGGCCATCGCGATCATCTTTCGTTCAAAATCTGTTCGGAGTCGCGCTAATACACGGTGAGAAGTCGAGGAGGCGCATAAATCACTGATTTTTTGCGGAATGGAGGGACAAATCATAACTTTAATCCACCCGATAGTTGGATCACATATTGGAGATTGAATCGGTGGTAAGTATACCGTTTCATATGTATAGTTTTAAGCACAATTAGCGTGCACAAACAATATTCATTTTCAGTCCCGTATTAGGAGAACCTAAAGTTAGAGTAAAATCTGATTGCCGGTGACAATCACTTTTATATAATATTTTGAAAGCAAATTTCACAACAATGAGAGCATTTGAATTAGAATTATTATTATTTACCATGTTTTTTTAATGATCTTTTACATGGAATTGAAATCAACCAAATCAGTTACAATTATTTTATTTTTGCTTAGGGGGGGGGGGGGGGGGGGGGCACTTCGGAAAATACCAATACTCAACGCTCCCTTTTAGATATCAACAATTAATTAAAAAGCCGTTTTTACAAATTTTTGAAAAATGTAAGAATTTATTCCGATCGGATATATTTATTGATATTTCAGCCCTTTCCAAACCGATTTTGATCAAATAAAGTTTATTCTGTAATTAATATGGTATGCTCTTTCACATGTTACACTCCGTTTTTCAAAATCTCACAATAAATTTCGTGCAGCTCCCTCTATACCAAAGCTGAACTATCCCTGTAATATCGATCGCTTTGGGGGCAAAGAATCTTGAAAATCAATCTTTGCAAACGCGCAAAAAACATGCATCAAAACTCTCCTTAATTTGTTCATCTTTCCACTCAATATTTTTACTGGAAACTCTGCCTTCTGGTAGAAAAACATGTCAGGGAATAATATGAGCTAATAATAATTTTGGACAGTTGTGTGTGTAATTTCATTTCAATCGCGTTTTTTTTTGTTCGGGAGTCAACGGTAAGAGAGCCGAACGCCCACATTGGTATGGCCAGAATTTAAAGACAGTGGTGGGCGGCAGAAACTTGATTTCAACCGAATGACACCCCAGCAGGGGTCTTGGGGGAGCATGACGTAATTGTATCGCTTGCTGAAAACCGCTTCTGAGGGGCTGACAAGCGGTGCGAGTTTTCCTCTCTCAAGCCTGCATCCAGGAGATTTTTATCAGTGTTGACACTTTCTTATCACTTGCCCCTCTCTCTGTGATAGCACTGGGCCTCGGGGGGCAGTAAACACAGCTGGGATTGTTGACAGTAGTGACAAAACTGTCAGAAACTGATAAGAATGTGACCGAGTTGATTACCACGATGGTGGAAATCAAACTAATGACAGAATCACCTAATGAGGGCCAAAGAAGCTTTGGGGTTTCAGCCATTTACGTTGACCTTTCAAGATGTATATACAGGGTGGCCCAAAAAAAAACGGAACGGGGCACTTCCCAAAATATAGTAACAAATGTAATATGTCCATCGGATAGAATGTCTTTTCAAATGAACAACGATACCAAGAACAGTCAATTTGGTCGTGTAGTTTTTGTTTTAGGGCGCTGTGAGTGACAACATGTCAGGTTCTCTTTGTTGTCAATTTATATTGAGCCAGCGCTTAATGAATCGCACGAACCGCCGTTCATATCGTTGAGCATCGCGCACTATTGTTAGTGTGCACTCAGCCGTGTGCCGAGAGAATGGGCATGGTATTACGAGCAAGGAGTGCGGTTAAACTGGCATTGACTAGGTCGAAATAGACATAAATCGGCACCTGACATGGTCTCACTCACAGCGTCCTTAAACAAAAACGACCTGACCAAAATTACTGTACTTGGTATCGTTTTTCATTGAAAAAGACACCCTATCCGATGAACATAAACGTTGTGGTATTATATTTTTGGAAGTGCTCCGTTCCGTTTTTTTTGGGCCACACTGTATAGGGATACAAAGTTTTTGAAAATCAAGCTTTTAAATTTCAGACATATGTGACTCAGTTTTATCAAACCCACAACAAGTCGCTAGATACGTTTCTGAGTTATGAGCCAAAATGTATAAATATAGAACTGCTATGATAAAATTGTAAATATAGTGAATAACATTTGCAAAAGGTTTTAAACATGTGGATTACAAGGGCCCTTTATATGCCCTTGCTGATGGGGTCTTAGGGGACAGAGCCCCCGGAAGCTTGTAGATGTTTGCGTTTTAGCACTTTCAAGATAGGGTTTACATGGTTTAACAGATATACAATAGTGGGGTTCTAGGACTACTACCCCCTGGAAAACCACCCCCCCGGACGATTACCCCCCGGACAACTACCCCCCTAGGACAATTACCCCCCGGACAACTACCACCCGGACAATTACCCCCCTAGGACAATTACCCCCCAAGACAATTACCCCCCAAGACAACTACCCCCCAAGACAACTACCCCCCAAGACAACTACCCCCCAAGACAACTACCCCCCAAGACAATTACCCCCAAGACAACTACCCCCAAGACAACTACCCCCCGGACAACTACCACCCGGACTATTACCCCCCCCCCCCGGACAACTACCACCCGGAGCGAGGGTCAATGGGGCGGGGGGGGGGGGGGGGGGGGGGTGGGCACAGCTGGTAGTTGACCGATTTGGTGCATATGATCCTATATACAGTAATATTATATATGATACGTAGTTCAAGCTATGGAATCAAACATACATAATTTATGCATATTAAATAGTGGGAGAGACAATCACCTCCACTTTCAAAATCAATTTTTGGAAGTGCTCCGTTCCGTTTTTTTTGGGCCAGACTGTATAGGGATACAAAGTTTTTGAAATCAAGCTTTTACATTTCAGACATATGTGACTCAGTTTTATCAAACCCACAAAAAGTCGCTAGATACGTTTCTGAGTTATGAGCCAAAATGTATAAATATAGAACTGCTATGATAAAATTGTAAATATAGTGAATAACATTTGCAAAAGGTTTTAAACATGTGGATTACAAGGGCCCTTTATATGCCCTTGCTGATGGGGTCTTAGGGGACAGATCCCCCGGAAGCTTGTAGATGTTTGCGTTTTAGCACTTTCAAGATAGGGTTTACATGGTTTAACAGATATACAATAGTGGGGTTCTAGGACTACTACCCCCTGGACAACCACCCCCCGGACGATTACCCCCCGAACAACTACCCCCCTAGGACAATTACCCCCCGGACAACTACCACCCGGACAATTACCCCCTAGGACAATTACCCCCAAGACAATTACCCCCCAAGACAACTACCCCCCAAGACAACTACCCCCCAAGACAACTACCCCCCAAGACAACTACCCCCCAAGACAATTACCCCCCAAGACAACTACCCCCAAGACAACTACCCCCCGGACAACTACCACCCGGACTATTACCCCCCCCCCCCCCCCGGACAACTACCACCCGGAGCGAGGGTCAATGGGGCGGGGGGGGGGGGGGTGGGCACAGCTGGTAGTTGACCGATTTGGTGCATATGATCCTATATACAGTAATATTATATATGATACGTAGTTCAAGCTATGGAATCAAACATACATAATTTATGCATATTAAATAGTGGGAGAGACAATCACCTCCACTTTCAAAATCAATTTTTGGAAGTGCTCCGTTCCGTTTTTTTGGGGCCACACTGTATAGGGATACAAAGTTTTTGAAAATCAAGCTTTTAAATTTCAGACATATGTGACTCAGTTTTATCAAACCCACAAAAAGTCGCTACACTGTGAAAAAAAAAGGGTAAATATTTACCCAATATTTTACCCAACGTTGGAAGTATAGTCAACCTCAACAACTACTGGGCAATATTTTAACCAACGTTGTTGGGGCACATTAATGTGCCCAACTGTTGGGTAAGTACGTATATTTACCCAATACTTTACCCAACGTTGGAAGCATAGTCAACCTCAACAACTACTGGGCAATATTTTAACCAACGTTGTTGGGCACATTAATGTGCCCAACTGTTGTGTAATTACGTATATTTACCCAATATTTTACCCAACGTTGGAAGCATAGTCAACCTCAACAACTACTGGGCAATATTTTAACCAACGTTGTTGGGACATTAATGTGCCCAACTGTTGGGTAATTACGTATATTTACCCAATATTTTACCCAACGTTGGAAGCATAGTCAACCTCAACAACTACTGTGCAATATTTTAACCAACGTTGTTGGGACATTAATGTGCCCAACTGTTGGGTTATATTTTGAACTAAGTTTTGGGGACATTAATGTGCCCAACCTTTTAACAAAGTAATTTACCCAGTATTTGGGCAAGACCTATAATAATTACCAGGAAAATGACATAATTTAACTAAGTTGTTGAGTTATTATGATATCAATAAAATCAATAAAACTATCTGTTGGGCATTTTTCAGTTGCTTTAAACAACAAATGGTCATTATCTGACTGCCCAGGACGAAAAAAACCAATTGAAATTACCAATCAAAAATTACCATTGAAATTTCCAAATTGGTATTCCCAATTGAAACTAGTTTGCAATTCGGACGTATGGGACATGTGTTCCAAATCATGTGGGATACATTGGGATCAATGTATAATCACACACAACTGGTCTATTTAGACTTTCTAAGTGCAATCTGCTGTGCCAGCTTATCGGAATGAATTTATAATACACACGCAGCATGTCGCGTATATATATCACATGTGTAGCATACATAAAAAGTGGTTATGAAAACAAATCAAGTCAAATTTAACAGAAAACCAATGGTATAACAAGGTAAACATGTGATGCAAAGTTTGTCATAATAATTTTTACATAAAACACAAACGATTGACACATGAATAACGAAAGAATTTTACTTCAAAATTAATATTTGTTCATATTTTGTGATTTTTTGTTGAAATCACAGTGGCACGCACGTATACAGATTACCACTCAGTAGGGCAATTACTTGCCCAACAATTGGACATCTGTATTTGGGCAACGGCAGAGTAAAAAGTTTGCTCAAGTATTGGTCAAATAATGCCCAACAAAACATATACCAACGTATATATTACCCAACAAAAGAATTACCAACGTAAATTTACCCTTTTTTTTCCACAGTGGCACGCACATATACAGTTTACCACTCAGCAGGGCAATTACTTGCCCAACAATTAGACATCAGTATTTGGGCAACGGCAGAGTAATAATTTGCTCAAGTATTGGTCAAATAATGCCCAACAAAACAAATACCAACGTATATATTACCCAACAAAAAAATTACCAACGTAAATTTACTTTTTTTTCCACAGTGGCACGCACATATACAGTTTACCACTCAGCAGGGCAATTACTTGCCCAACAATTGGACATCTGTATTTGGGCAACGGCCGAGTAAAAATTTGCTCAAGTATTGGTCAAATAATGCCCAACAAAACAAATACCAACGTATATATTACCCAACAAAAAAATTACCAACGTAAATTTACTCTTTTTTTCACAGTGGCACGCACGTATACAGTTTACCACTCAGCAGGGCAATAACTTGCCCAACAATTGGACATCTGTATTTGGGCAGCGGCAGAGTAAAATTTTGCTTAAGTATATTGGTCAAATAATGCCCAACAAAACAGTTACCAACGTACATATTACCCAACAAAAAAATTACCAACGTAAATTTACTCTTTTTTTACACAGTGGCACGCACGTATACAGTTTACCACTCAGCAGGGCAATTACTTGCCCAACAATTGGACATCTGTATTTGGGCAGCGGCAGAGTAAAAAATTTGCTTAAGTATCGGTCAAATAATGCCCAACAAAACAGTTACCGACGTATATATTACCCAACCAAAAAATTACCAAGGTAAATTTACTCCCTTTTTCACAATGGCACGATCGTATGTAATTTACCACTCAGCAGGGCAATTAATTGCCTAATAATTGGACATTTGTATTTAGGCAGCGGCAGAGTACAACTTTGCTTAAGTATTGGTCAAATATTGCTCAACAAAACAGTTACCAACGTATATATTACCCAACAAAAAAAATACCATGGTAAATTTACCCTTTTTTTCACAATGCCACGATCGCATGTAGTTTACCACTCAGCAGGGCAATTAATTGCCTAACAATTGGACATCTGTATTTAGGCAGCGGCAGAGTACAACTTTGCTTAAGTATTGGTCAAATATTGCCCAACAAAACAGTAACCAACGTATTTATTACCCAACAAAAAAATACCCAACGTAAATTTACTACTTTTTTTCACAGTGTAGATACGTTTCTGAGTTATGAGCCAAAATGTATAAATATAGAACTGCTATGATAAAATTGTAAATATAGTGAATAACATTTGCAAATGGTTTTAAACATGTGGATTACAAGGGCCCTTTATATGCCCTTGCTGATGGGGTCTTAGGGGACAGAGCCCCCGGAAGCTTGTAGATGTTTGCGTTTTAGCACTTTCAAGATAGGGTTTACATGGTTTAACAGATATACAATAGTGGGGTTCTAGGACTACTACCCCCTGGACAACCACCCCCCGGACGATTACCCCCCGGACAACTACCCCCCTAGGACAATTACCCCCCGGACAACTACCACCCGGACAATTACCCCCCTAGGACAATTACCCCCCAAGACAATTACCCCCCAAGACAACTACCCCCCAAGACAACTACCCCCTAAGACAACTACCCCCCAAGACAACTACCCCCAAGACAATTACCCCCCAAGACAACTACCCCCCAAGACAACTACCCCCGGACAACTAGCACCCGGACTATTACCCCCCCCCCCCGGACAACTACCACCCGGACTACTACCCCCTGGACAACCACCCCCCGGACAACTACCCCCCGGCCAACTACCTTCCGGACAACTACCCCCCGGACAACTACCCCCCGGACAACTACCCCCCGGCCAACTACCCCCCGGATAATTACCCCTCGGATTATTACCCCCCAAGACAACTACCCCCCGGAATATTACCCCCCTAGACAACTACCCCCCAGATAGTTACCCCCGGACGATTACCCCCTGGACAATTAGCCCAATTCATCTGACCAGTGGCGGAGCGAGGGTCAATGGGGCGCGGGGGGGGGGGGGGGGGGTGGGCACAGCTGGTAGTTGACCGATTTGGTGCATATGATCTTATATACAGTAATATTATATATGATACGTAGTTCAAGCTATGGAATCAAACATACATAATTTATGCATATTAAATAGTGGGAGAGACAATCACCTCCACTTTCAAATGCATGGGTGGGGGGAGGGTGGGGGGAGGGTGGGGGGATGGGGGGACAACTAGTAGTGGAGCGATTTGGTGCATATCCTAGACAGTAATATTATATGATACGTAGTTGAAGCTATGGAATCAAACATACATAATGTTTGTATTAAGAAGTGGGAGAGACAATCACCTCCACTTTCAAATGTACGGGGGGGGGGAGGCATACCCCCCCCCCCCCATCCTCCCCGCCCCCCGGGTGCATTGTAAGCATGTTTTTCATGTATTTTTGACAATTTTGTTACCGCAGTTGTATTTAGTAGTTTATAATCGTTTTTAACATTATAATTCATATATTGATTATTCGGAAACATTTTGTTTGCTTCCGATTTAAAACGTATTTCGATTTCGAGTAATTTCGGGCAATCCGTTGGCGCAATATAATGCTTTTTGCATAATGTTGATCAGGAGAGAAATAAAACTCACGTGTACTTCATTCTGAGTATAACTGAATGCCACATGGCGGATAAAAATAACTCATTCCTGGTAACTCGCGCGAAAGCGTGGTTTGCGCGCCGTTGCGGTTGATGTTCTTAATTAGGGTGGTGGGGAACTGGGAATCGAACATGATAATATCAATTTGATTTTCAAACACAGTAAATGCAAAGCGTGTTTTTATTGAATGATAAAAATTGTGAATCAGTTGATCGAAGAACTAAATCGTATGAACATAATGCAATTTTGAACCAAAATTACAAGCCTTCAGCTCAATTTCGTGAAATTTAATGACACGCTTATTGAAACGAATGAAAAGCTATTACGAAATTGACCAAAAACAAATAAAACATGTGATACGCCTAGGTCAAAAATCCACCGGATGCCGCACAATGTTTTTACCTACATTTCGGATTGCGATATCGTACGATAACTGCAGTATATTCTATTGGCAGTCCCGTAGCATGAGGTGCGTACACCCCCCCCCCCCCCCCCCCCCTTTAAGAAAGGACCACTTTGTATTGGTCTCGGGCAGCGATCGGCCCATTTGACAACCCCAACTCCCTGCTTACAAAACTAAAACAGTGGTCTAAATCAGCGGCGGATCCCCCCCCCCCCCCCCCCCACTCACACAAACGCACACTAATATGACTCAGCAAGTTGTCTTGGTCACGTTTTTGAATATACGCACCCCCAAAGCCCGAACCCTCCGCCTTGAAAAATCCAAGCTATACCGGCCGGCGGCCTGACCAATCACATATAATTTGTCTTGGGGTGGTTGTCTTGCGGGGTAATCGTCCGTGTGGTAGTTGTCCGGGGGGTAATAATCCGGGGGGTAGTTGGCCGGGGGGTAGTTGTCCGGGGGGTAGTTTTCCGGGGGGTAGTTGTCCGGGGGGTAGTTGTCCGGGGGGTAGTTGTCCGGGGGGTAGTAGTCCGGGGGGTAGTTGTCCGGGGGGTAGTTGTCTTGGGTGGTAGTTGTCTTGGGGGGTGACTTGCCATTTGGTCTACAACCATTTGGTCCACTACCCATTTGGTCCACTGTCATTTAGTCTAAACCCGGTTCGTCCACAGTAAGTTCGTCTACGAGCCATTTGGTCTATACGCCAATTCGTCTATCTGCCAATTCGTCCAATAACCACATGGTCTACTACTCAATTAGTCTAATGTGCATTTCGTCTAATAGCCAGTTAGTCTACTTATAAATTGGGCTACTACCAATTGGTCTATACATCATTTAGTCTACAACCAGTTAGTCTACGAATCACTTGGTCTACTATTTAATTGGTCTACTAACCAGTTAGTCTACTATACATTTGGTCTACTATTCATTTGGTCTACAATCGATTTGGTCTACATGTACATTTGGTCTACACATCATTTGGTCTACATGTACATTTGGTCCACCATCCATTTCGTCTACCAAGCAATTGGTCTACAATATATTTGGTCTACCAGTCATTTAGTCTACACATCTGTTCGTCTACAATCGATTTGGTCTATTTGGTCCACAATCCGTTTGCAAGCCAATTAGTCAATCTGCCGTATTTCATTTGCCATTTCTTTAACGAGTGGCGAGAGCATGCAAATTACGTGGGGGCACGCCCTATGTATCTCTTGTTTATGAACCCCTTACGTTTGATGTTTTGATCAAATTATTATCGGACATTGAGTTACATATCATATCATGGTAAATATTCATATGTAGCCTACATTGCAAAACAAAATAAACTTAATACAGAAAGTCGTCATGGAGTATACAAAAGGGAGAGAGGAACAGAGAGTCAAAGACGATAGAGCAGAGAAATTGAAAGAGAGAGTAAGAGAAAAGAAGAGTATTAACATTACTATCAGCATCAATGATCATATAAACACATCTCTGTAAACATGATTAAAATTACCATTTACCATATTCATTTATACATAATATGACCCCAGCTGGAGAGATCATGCAGTCATTCTATAACTCGGAACAAGGGTGTTTTATAGTATGATGTTGCTTCGACTACTGTATCGTGAATAATGAATGTAGAACGTTCTACAGTACAGCATAGTGTTTGACCACCAAGGCCAAACTGGCCACATTCCATAGTTTTATGGGGGTTCACTGCAGTGGGCAGACATAACACTTTGGCTGTCCAGACAAAACAATTCACTGAGAGGAAAGCAATTACATGTATACTCATATTATTCACAAACATGAAGTATAAAAAGTGGAATCGAGTGTGAGGATTTCCTAAGAATTTCTTATTAAAACAGCACAGCATTAATTAACTTCACGTTAATCAAATAAAAAGAATAAAGACACAACTAATACCTAATGTCACAATATATTGCGCCAATGTGTAGAAATTCTGCATCATATTTAGCTTCTTGTCATGTGAACTTATATAATGTTCTTATATTGTTTTCAGACATTTTCAACTTTTGCATAACGTGGTAATGTTGACCTTGTTTATATTCTTGTCATGCATGTATTGGTGTTGGTTTTACAGTTTATATAGTAGCGCCTTTCTGATTATTTTACGTCATTTTGTTTTTCTTACACAAACAGACAATATTAAAGGGATAGATAGTAACTTTGTTGACATGTGCAAAAAATGATGATTGGTTGATATAATGTATATTGTTGTTATCTATTATGTCCACAGGGTATTGTGTGAAAATTTCAAGTCAAATGGATGGCCGAGTATAGCAAAATGCAAAGTGATATATTCACTAACTCACATTTATTATCTGCAAACTTCAATTGTACATATCTTTGTAACGAAAGGGAAATTTGAAGAAAACAAACGTAACCTGTCCCATGCTTTTTTTGTTAATACGAACTAAACAAGGTATAAGAGAACTGCTAGATTTCCAATTGGATTTTGAGGATTTGGACAAAGTTACTAAGTCCCTTTAATCGGTATTATCATATATCATGTATATATATATAGGGTAGGTTTATTTAAAAAAATCATAACTTACAAAGATAACTGTTTTACATAACATCGATAGAAGTATCTATAATAATAATAATAATAATATATTGCACTTATATAGCGCCTTATGTAGAACAGACACACGCGCGCACAGACATCCTATCACATTCACAGATAACATGCCTACACCATCTTGTAAGAGTCTCCACCATTATACCAGTCCTGTTCTCTTCAGAAAGCGGGACAATCTAATGAATCACTAAATTGTCACACTTTTTAAAATGGAGTACTGTGTATTAAAGGAACGTACAGCGTCTAGATGGCCTAATTTTCACAATTCGGCTCTCTATATGTAATTTTTCCCGAAGAAAAAGAATTTGGCAGTCATTTCTCATGAAATCAATCAATTTTGGGGTAATTAGTAAATATCTAATTGTCCTGGGAACGCACCTTTTAAATCGCCAAAATGTGACGTCATCTAAAGAACGGACTAATGAACTAAATTCTGTAGATGACGCGTCATGACGTAAGCCAATGCATTGTCAATCACATGTCGATCACGCTGCCGATTCCGGACCCTTAATGTGGGTGGGGCGTAAACTGGCTGCTAAGTGAGATTTGGCATCAGAAAACTAGTCTTAAACCACTACTGTGTTTATTTTCATGGATTTTTTTTCGGCAGACCTATGTTTCAAGTCATCAGCTATGGAATAAGTGTCAAAGTACGTTGTATTCTTTAGGTCCTTTAAGTGCAGATCGCGCGCAAACAAAATTAACCCATGATGGCGGGCTTCAATTTGAACATACTTTTGGGGATTCTGAATTCTTAAATGCAAAACACTCGCCATTATCCGTTTTTAAATATTTAATTTTTCTATTTGAAAATTAATAATGTATTATGCTCGTTTTTCCATTTTCAAAATCGCAAAAAAAAACACGGGAATCTGGTACAATATTCATTTTTTGTTTCGTTTTTAAATATAAAAATAAACGCACAAGGATGGGCTTCAATTTGAAACAGAGCTCGGGATTCGGAATTCTGAAATGAAAAACACTCGCCATTATGCGTTTTTCAATATTTCGTTTTTTTAATTTGAAAATGGATATTGAATTCTGGTCGTTTTCCATCTTTTAAAATGGCAACAAAAATGGGATTCTGGTCAAGTTTTCATTTTTGGTTTGTTTTTGTTTTCCAATTGAAAAATGAGTTATCCATCTGTACCTTGATTTATAACTCCACCATGCTCGAAATGTATAGAAAATTACAAATCACTAATTAAAAAACCTATTATAATTCAAAAAGAGCAATTCACACAAGAGGGCGCTCTCTAAAAAAGCATTTTTCATGCAAAATTATGCAAGTGAAGTTTTTTTAAAAATAATTAGATAGAAAGATCATCAATTTAAAAACCTTGATTTTTTTTAGAAAAAGTGTAGGCATGAAACAAAAAAAATCATAGAATATTTTGTTTTGAAAATATGAAGCGTACTTTTTTTTTTTGTTACAACCATATTTGGAGGTTTACAATTTGTAACATTAATACGTTATACATTATTTTGGTATATTATTCGGAATGCCACGATTAGATTAGCTGGACTAGATGCAAATTCGTGAAATCTCAAATAAGATGTTCTGTTTCTCGAAGAGTTACTTCTTGTACCACCATGTACATGTGTAACCATTCTAACAAAACAATTTAAATACGATGAATCATATGTCTGGCTTGCAGCATTATGCACACTTTTTTGGCGTGAACATAAATAAAAGCAAATCACAAGTGAAATTACATATTTTACCTGCTAATGTTTAAGCAATGATTTTTAATTATCGGTTATTTGGTATATTTTGCCCATAATCGGATGTTATTACCATGGTTACACAATCTCTATCTTTCTAACTAATCATTCAAAACATCACAAGTACGATCATTTTTTTAATGGATGAAACCAATAAGTTTTTAGTGAGTGCCCTTTTCAGTTTTAACGGCTATTTAAACACAATGATAATAAGCTTTTTATTTAGGCGTTTGTCCTTTTTTAAATTCATTTAGATCATGGCAGAGTTATAACTATTAGTTTGTAATGTAATGGTGGAGGTTTTGGTTACTAAAGTGCAGTTTAACCGAAACAGATACTGTACTATCAATACCAAAACTAATATATCCCTTTAAATACGTCATTTGTAAATGTTTTAAAGAGGAAGCATTTTTTTAACGACCATATCTGGATGATTATGATTTTAACATGATTACGCTATACATCATTTCAGTTTATTATTTGGAACACCACAATTTGATTAGCTGGACTAAATGCAAAATCTCAAATGAGCGGGCACTTTCCATCTCTCATTCGGGCAATCATGCAGCAAGTTATGGCAATCAACATCTCACATTCGGGCACTTGCCATCTTATTCGGGCAATCAACATCTCCCATTTAAGTCTATCAAATCTCGTTCCAAAGTATATGCACCAGATTGCATTATTTTGAATGAAAATTGCAAAAGCTCCCTATCGTGGGAGGGGGATACTCCCTAGCTCCCACACCCTCCGTGGCGCTTCGCGCCTTCGGGCTTGGTCGCTCCGCTCCCTCGCATGATCACGCCCTACCCGATATTCAGGCAAAAGACGCCAGTCCCCTTGGAAAAAATATGCAGCTATACGCCCATGACGAGGCGTGGGACATTGTGTTAAATTGTTTTGTTCTTAACTCCTGCTTTTGACATTGAGGTTAAAGAGGAGAATGACGTCGACATTGACAACATGCGATGAGTGAATGGAAATTCTTATATTTGTTTTTTCATTATGAAATTTTAAAAGATTCAAGATTGGTCGATCATGTGGTGACGGAGGTCAATTCATGACATGTTTACACAATTGCGTATCAATCAAAAATTAGGTCTTGGGTATGCACCAGATTGCACAATTTTAGGTCCAATAATGAAAAATCTCCCTACTGTGGGAGGGGGGACACCCCCTCCCACACCCTCCCCCCCTCGGTCGCTTCGCTCCCTCGCAATGTTCCCCCACTTTTTAGCAGCTGTTGACGCCCATGGTAATACACGTGTAGAAATACAATGAGTCATAGGTCTGGCTAGCCGCATTATGCATACTCCTTTTGCGTGAACATAAATCAAATCAAACCACAGATGAAATTACATATTTTACCTGCTTATTTTGGCCTGTATTATCATCCCCCAATATTTGGGGTTCAAAAATATATAATAACATTAAAATTAGGGAGCATTGCCCCCTCTCATGAATGGAAGTTGTTACTATAGTCTTCTTTAAACCACTGTTTGATAATGCTAAACTGCCCAAATAAAAAATCTTCCGGGTCTGCGCCCCTGGAACCCCCATTAAGGTTATTTGACCCAGTACCAACCATGTACACATTAAATAGTTTTATTCAGGACTTCTCTCTTGGCAAACTCACTAAAATTGAGCTAACTATTCAATGGTTAATTGTATTTTTGGATATTGCAAATCCCGAAGCTTCCGGGGGCTTCGCCCCCTGGACCCCCAATAAGCTTTTCAATGTGGGTATCCCTTGACTTATTCTATTCAGGGTTTCATGAGGATGATTGCAATCGACCGTATTTATCTATCAGGCTAACATTCACCCATACTTGGATAATGCCCTCATCATAACAGGATGCTTGCAATGTGCACTTAATAATCTTCCAATCTCCAAACAGCTAATTCAAAAGGCAATTAACTAAAGAATAGTTAACTCTATAGACAACATCTTTATATCTGGATATTACAAATCCCAAAGCTTCCGGGGGCTCCGCCCCATGGACCCCAATAAGCTTCCCAATGTGGGTATCCCATGACTGATGCTATTCAGGGTTCCATCAGAATGCTATCAGGCTAAAGTTCATATTGGACAAAGCCCAGCTCATGATGCTTGCAATGTGCACTTAATAATCTCCCAATTTCTTAAAGGGGTAGTACAGTTTTGGTAAGGCTGAATTTATTAACCAAACCTGGACAGTAACATTATAAACTAATAGTTATAACTCTACCATGCTCGAAAGGTATACAAAGTTAAAAACGACTAAGTAAAAAGCCTGTTATCAGTAAAAAAAAAAGAGCCTTAAAACCCAAGAGGGTGCTTTCTAAAAAGGCATTGGTTTCAACCATTTTTCATACAAAATTATGCATGTGATGTTTTATTGAAATAATGATTACATAGAGAGAGCATCAACAACTATTTAAAAACGCTTTTGAACATTTTAGAAAAAGTGCAAGCATTTTTTGAATTTTTTGAAAAAATCATCTAATTATTTGGGCCCCAAATAATTATAAGATCAGATATATTTATGGATATTTCAGCCGTTTCTGGGTCGATTTTGACCAAATAAAGTTCATTCTGCCATCAAAATTGCATGTTCCTTAAATTCGACACTCAGTTTTTCATTACCTCACAAACAAATTGTGATGTGCAGCGCCCTCTCTCCCAAAACTAAACTACCCCTTTAACAGCTGAATTGAAAAAGCTTTGCCCCCACCCCCCCCCCCCCCCCCCCCCCTGCTCAGCCAGAAAAAGCCGGGCACGCTGCTGGGTTGTCGCTTCGCTCCCTCGCCAGAGATAGTCAAAATGACGAATCATCCCCTCCCCCCCCCCCCCCCCCAATGGCAAGAAGAAATCGACGCCCTTGATTCACACGCTATCAACAACAGTATCAATCACTACGTGCACTAGTCAGTTACTAGATTCCCTTTAATCACAATACATGCAAGCGAGCCTACATACTGAGTGTATCAGAGTGTTAATTGTTTTTCAGAAGGGAAAGAGGCCCCCTACCTATAATTGTGGACCTATGCTCAGGGTTATAAATATGTCAGAATATGTCCAGGTGGGTGGGTGCAGCAAGAGTGGCGAGTTCGTCCACGTTGTGTGATCCTAAACAGATTGCAAACATAAACATACAAATAGGGCCTTTCAGGGTGAACACCACTCCCCCCCTTACAAAAAAAAACTCTATGGTACACCATACAAACACCATAGCAAATCTACCATTGATGACCATACAAACACCATAGCAAATCTACCACTGATCTACCATTCATTTACCATTAAACTAATTAAAATATTTGGGACAAATTTATTCATTTATTCAAATTAGGCCACACCCACGTATTCTACCATTCAGCTACCATACAGGCACCATTGGTCTACCATTAAGCTACGATTCATATACCATTGATCCACCATTCACCTACCACAGTGTTATCATAGTTCCACCACTCATCTACCATATGGCTACCATTCATTTACATCAGACCCACCATTCATCAATCATTTATCTACCACAGTGATATCATTGTGATATCACTGTTGTACCATTAATATACCATAGAGCCATCATTCATCTACCATAGGGCTACCATTCATCTACCACAGTGATATAATTGTTCCACCATTCATCTACCATAGAGCCACCGTTCATCCACCACTCAATATCATTGTTCTACCATTCGTCTACCATAGAGCCACCATTCATCCACTATAGGTCTACCATTCATCTACCACAGTGATATCATTCTTATACCATTCATCTACCATAGAGCCACCATTCGTCCACCACTCATATTCCATTCATATACCATTCATCTACCACAGTGATATCATTGATCCACCATTCATCTACCATTCATCTACCATCATTATTCTACCATTCATCTACCATAGAGCCACCACTTATATACCATTCATCTACCATAGTGATATAATTGTTCCACCATTCATCTACCATAGAGCCACCGTTCATCCACCACTCAATATCATTGTTCTACCATTCGTCTACCATAGAGCCACCATTCATCTACCACAGTGATATCATTGTTCTACCATTCATCTACCATAGAGCCACCATTCATCCACCACTCATGCATATACCATTCATCTATCACAGTGATATCATTGATCCACCATTCATCTACCACAGTGCTATCATTATTCTACCATTCATCTACCATAGAGCCACCATTCATATACCATTCATCTATCATAGTGATATTGTTCTACCATTCATCTACCATAGGGCTACCACCAATCTACCAGTGTTATCATATGTCCACCATTAATCTACCATAGACATACCATTTATCTACCACAGTGATATCATTGTTCTACCATTCATCTACCATATCTTCATATTTTGAAGCGATTTTTACATTATTAATAATGAAAAAAATGAGATGGCCATGGCTGGTGTGTATTCCACAGACAACTATCAATTCAACACTTTTCTAACATGTAACACCTAATCCTATCCTATCCTATTCCTAAATCCTAAACCTATCCTATAACCTACGTCTAACACCTTACTAATCAGTTGTGGTATAGGTTCCGTATATATATCCTGCTTCTTAGTATGTGAGATTTAAATGGTTAGTATTGACTGTTTAGTATTTCAAAGAGTTGATGCCTAAATGATTAACTTGCAAATCATGTTGAAAATATTAAGAACAGGTTGGTATTTATATTAGTTTTAATATCTGCAAAAATAAGATCATAATAACAATGTTTTCAATGTAAATAGTTATAAAAATTGGAATTTTACTTTGCACTCTAATGCGATTGTTTATAATCGATCATGAATGAATCCTGTATCCATTAGACCTGAAGACGTTAATCATAAGTCCTACTGTATTTTCTTTTGTTATTCATGTTCTAAAAGGTTTCTTTAGAAAATTTAGCAATATTACCACCTTGGGATCATTGGGTTATTTCCACTTTGATACCATTGTTTATAATCGATCATGAATTATTCCTGTAGGCGATCCTATATGTTGTAGACGTTCATAAGTCCAATATTTGTTTGTTTGTTTTTACTCATGTTCTAAAGGGATTCTTTAGGAAATCTAGCAATATTACCACCCTGGCATCATTGGGTTATTTCCACTTTGATACTATCGTTTATAATCGATCATGAATTATTCCTGTAGCCGATAATAGGTTGTAGACAGTCCAATATTTGTTTGTTTTTTTCTCATGTGCTAAAAGGTTTCTTTAGATAATTTAGCAATGTTACTACCTTGGCAACATTGAAAATTTGTTGTATTAGCATTATACAGATAATCAGCTAAATTGCATATTTGTTATACTAGGTCAGAGGTAAGTTTTTACCTAGCACAAATGTGATGAAATCAATTATGTTAGGGAATTTTTGAGTGGGGAATTCATTCTTGGTACTCATTTGCACATGGTAAAACCCTGAAATCAAAGATGACTGCCATGCACTCATTGCGTAGTAGTAATGATTATCATATTTATTTTCAATAACAGTAGTTTCACAAAGAGCAGTCTCTTTTGCAGGTCTAACACTTTGGAATTCCCAACCACCCCATTTACAGAGCGCTTCATCTTAATGGCCCGGTCAGATATCAACGGATATCGGAAACGTATGCCCAACGAATAGACAATTTAAACAAATTAAATTATCCGGTGATGAAAGTCGTCTCCATTGCTTCATGTACAAAACATAGAACAACGTACATCACCGGACAATGAACGGACAAGAAACGTACAGAACGGATGGAAAATTTAGCTCTCCGTTTGCGCAATCCGTTGATATGTGACCGGGCTATAACATTCAAACATACTTATACAAAGACACCCTTTATACATGTATAATCTCAGTTCTCCCCCATTTCACCCCATCTCCATTTTTTTTGTTTTTTTTGTTTACTAGTTGTATTTTATTTTGTATGTGTTTATTTTGAAGCAGCTGCTTCACTTAGGGACCATATACCCACCAATATTGTTTGTAATCTTTTTATGAGTGAATAAATCAAGTCATGATCTAAATAAATGTATGTATTAGATATATTTAAGCTTGGTTGCCACCATTGCAACATTGGACAATGCATGTAATGAACTTCGTATAATTAGGTAATTTAGACTAATTATTTGCATATCCCATAAATATTATATTATTGTGAACCCAGTACGTTCAAATAATGGGTAGCATACTATTTTTCCTAGGTTTTGGGGGCTACAAATTAATTTCTGATACATGTACTTTACTTCATATATCACCATGGCAACCTTCTCAGATCAAAGATGGCCGCTCGATCTCCTGAGAACCCATTCTAGGAAACATGTGTTCATTCTTCTGGTTATATGGTTTGTTTCATTTCTGATTTTACAATACAATTATAATTTTACAATAAATGAACGTACTACAAAAACAAACATTTTTTTAAATAACAAATATCCAGTGTATATAATAGTAAACAAAGATACTAACATAAATAATATACTGTATAACGCCTAACTGTAAAGAAAAGGAAAGAAAATGCAAAAGAGACAACATCCATAACAAAACACAACACTCCTACATATAATATGTGAAGAAAACCAGATATAATGTAATACATACAACAGAAATGATAGCGAATAACTTGTCTTTGAAAGAATTCTCAATGACGTCATAATATTGTCGTCCATACGACACAAATTGTCATGGCAAAAATGGTCTTTTTCAGATGTCATAGAGACGTCGTAATCATGGATATACGTCGTAATCATGGATATACGTCGTAATCATGGATATACGACAAAAAAGATAGTGAAAATAAGTCTTTGAAAGACTTCATAGTGATGTTGTAATAACGTCATCCATAGAACAAAAACTAATTGGACAAACTAGCTTTGGGATTTGTAATATCCAGATATAAAGATGTTGTCTATATGTAAATATAGAGTTAACTATTCTTTAGTTAATTGCCTTTTGAATTGTCCATACGACAAAAATGAAAAGCGAAGCACCGAAAAGTAAGTCTTTTGAAAAAGTCTTAATGACATAATATTGTTGTCCATACGACACAAATTATCATGGCGAAATTGTATTTTTAAGACGTATTAATGACGTCGTAATCATGTCACCCATACGACAAACAAAGCTAGTGAAAACTAGTATTTAAGAGACGTCATAATGCCGTCGTAAAAAAGGTCGTCTATACGCCAACAATAATTACAAAAAAGTCTTTGAAAGACGTCATAATCACGTAATAACGTCGTCCACACGACATAAACCTTAATGGCAAAAATGGTCTTTGAAAGAGGTAATAATGACGTCGTAATACGACAAACAAAGCTAGTGAAAACTAGTCTATGAATGACGTCATAATGACGTCGTAAAAAAGTCTTCCATACGACAAAAATTATTGCAAAAATTGGTCTTTAAAAGACGTAACAATGATGTCGTAATGAGGTCGTTCATACGACATAAAAATGATGGCAAAACTAATCTTGTAAAGACGTCATAATGACGGCGTAATACCATCGTCCGTATGACATAAACCTTAATGGCAAAAATCGTCTTGAAAAGACATCATAAAGACGTCCTAATGACAAAATAAATCGTGAAAAATGGTATTTGAAAGACGTAATAATGATGTCGTAATCATGTCACCTATACGACAAACAAAGCATGTGAAAACTAGTCTTTGAAAGACGTCATATTGACGTCATAAAAAGGTCGTCCATACGCTAAAAATAATTGTTTAAATGTCTTTGACAGACGTCATAATCACGTTGTAATAACGTCGTCTATACGACAAAAAATAATTGGAAAAAATGGTTTTTAAAAGACGTCACAATGACGTCGTAATGAGGTCATTCATACGACAAAAATGATGGCAAAAACTAGTCTTGTAAACACGTCATAATGACGTCTTAATATTGTCGTGCATACGACATAAACCTTAATGGCAAAAATTGTCTTGAAAAGACATCATAAAGACGTCATTTTTACGACGTCCTTTTTTACGACAAAAATAGATAGTGTAAAATTGGTCTTTGAAAGACGTAATAATGACGTCGTTTTTACGTCTTTCTTACGACACAAATTATCATGTCAAGAATGGTCTTTAAAAGACGTCATAATGACGTCGTATTCACATCGTTTACACGACATATGACGTGTTTACCAGTTAACGACCAAATTAAGACGTCATAAAGACGTCAGTCTGCTATCAGGGAAAGTCATCATCCACTACCAGCTACCAGCTACCATTAAAATTACTTACACCACAGGGATATACCAGTCAACAGAAATACCATAGAATATACTCTACCATATAACATACCGTAGAAATACCATACACCATACAGCCACCATAGGGCTACCATAGATCTACCATTCACTTTAGAGCCACCATTGAATCACTAACCACCATTAATATACCATAAAGTCGTCATCCACCATAGAGCTACCATTAAAATATCTTACACCACAGGGATATACCATTCAACAGAAATACCATAGAATATCCTCTACCATATAACATACCGTAGAAATACCATACACCATACAGCCACCATAGGGCTACCATTGATCTACCATTCACTTTAGAGCCACCATTGAATCACTAACCACCATTAATATACCATAAAGTCATCATCCACCATAGAGCTACCATTAAAATATCTTACACCACAGGGATATACCATTCAACAGAAATACCATAGAATATCCTCTACCATATAACATACCGTAGAAATACCATACACCATACAGCCACCATAGGGCTACCATAGATCTACCATTCACTTTAAAGCCACCATTGAATCACTAACCACCATTAATATACCATAAAGTCATCATCCACCATAGAGCTACCATTAAAATATCTTACACCACAGGGATATACCATTCAACAGAAATACCATAGAATATCCTCTACCATATAACATACCGTAGAAATACCATACACCAGGGGCGTAGACAACGGGGGGGATGAGGGGGATGCATCCCCCCCAGCTCACAAGGTGGGGGGGATGCCATGTACAATCATCCCCCCCAGGTTTTAGGGAAGGATATAATATTTTTTGTGTGTATCTGTATACGATTGGGGAAAGAACATTAGTTGTATGAGCAAAGACCTGTTAATTCTACCGTTAAAAAAGTAATTTGTACATCCACATTCCTTTTTCGCTGCGCGCTACGCGCGCGACCAGATAATCTCAGTTTGTTGTGTAATTTGCGTATGGTCAGGGGTGAGTACCGTAAAACTCCGTGTATAAGGCGCACCCGTGTATAAGGCGCACCCCCAACTTTCTAAAAAAAATAAATAAATAAATAAATAAAAATAAAATAAAATCTTTTTTTTTTTTTTTTTTTTTTTTTTTTTTAGGACACCCTGTATTTTTTTTTTAGACACCCTGTAGTGCTGTTGGAATACTTACATCGCTGGTCTAGGGCATATCAAGGGCTTAATGTAAATTGTAGCTTTCATCATCATATACATTTTTTCACATACAAAATAGTGGTTAGTACAAAAATTGCACAATTGAGCAATAACACTGGTGCTCATAAATATTCATATTCTTATTCATGAATATTCATAAGCACTTATACTCATTCAATATATGCAATTTTCTTAATTAACTAACAACTATTTTCAATTATGAGCAAAATTTATAACCACTGGTTAGATAATTGCGTATATAATGAGTACCTGCTGCTCACGAATGTATTAATATTCATTAGCTGCAGTATTTGCTCAATAAACTTGCAATTTTTAAATTTGTAACCAATATTTGTTTTGTGTGAAAAAAGTATATCTTGCTGAATCACACATCAGACAGCAAGCTCTTGTCATGCTCTACACCAGTGTAATATGCATTGAACATGACTACAGGGTGTCCCAAAAAAAAATTTCTAAAAAAAAAAAAAAAAAAAAAAAATTATTATTATTTTTTATTTATTTATTTTTTTTTGCTATACCTGTGTATAAGGCGCACCCCCGACTTTGAAATTTTTTCCGACGGAAAAAAGTGCGCCTTATACACGGAGTTTTACGGTATTTATTTTCTGTATACCGGGCCACGTAGCTCCAGTTTAGGCTGGCATTGCTCTGGCTACTTGTGTGGTGTGCACGAAATTGCACCATTTCAAGTATATAAATGCAAAATCTTCTCCGTGGGAGGGGATCCCCCCTTCCAAACCCTCCATATTTGACCCTGCCCCAGCCCTCGGTAGCTTCACCCCTCGGGACTCATTCTTGGCGATAGGGTAAGTTGTCGGATCATATAATGCGGCATAATGGTTAAGTTAGAACTGTGTATGATGCTCCATATAAATACAATATTTGTGTTGGGGTCCATATTTGTCAACTATTTGTTTTCTCCGTGAAAATGTATTTAACATTTCTGGTCGATCAAATCATGACACCCTTTCCCAGATACAGTCAATGTAGAGCCCGAATTTCCTCTCTTGGTAAGCACCAGATTGCACTATTTCAAGTCCAAAAATGCAAAATCTCCCTTGCATGGGAGCCCTCCCGCCGCTCAGTCACTTCGCTCCCTGTGTTGAGGTGCATATCAGTGACAGATCTACGGGGGGGGGGGGGGGGGGGGGTTCAAAATAGCAAAAAAAATCGCCGCTTCCTATCTAGGTAAGCACCAGAATGCACAATTTCAAGTCCAAAAATGCAAAATCTCTCTAGCGTAGGAGGGGGACACACCCTCCCCCCCCCCCCCCGCATAGTCACTTCGCTCCCACAGTGGCGGATCTACGGGGGGGGGGGGGGGTTAGGGGGTTTAAACCCCCCCCCCCCCCTTGGGCTGCCAAAAAACGCAAAAAATGCCAAAAAATTTCGCCGCTTCGCGGCTTGGGCTACCAAACAACGCTCAAAATGTCAAAAATTTTCCCCGCTTCGCGGCTAGGGCTGCCAAAAAACTCCAAAAACGCCCCACTGAGACGACTTTCAAGGGCTTTCAAGCAATTGTCTTGGTCTCGAAAAATTGGTCTTGGTCCGGTGAACGGCAAATCATCCCCCCCAGGTGTAAGAACCTGTCTACGCCACTGCCATACACCATACAGCCACCATAGGGCTACCATAGATCTACCATTCACTATAGAGCCACCATAGAGTCACTAACCACCATTAATATACCATAAAGTCATCATCCACCATAGAGCTACAGGGATATACCATTCAACAGAAATACCATAGAATATACTCTACCATATAACATACCGTAGAAATACCAAACACCATACAGCCACCATAGATCTACCATTCACTTTAGAGCCACCATTGAATCACTAACCACCATTAATATACCATAAAGTCATCATCCACCATAGAGCTACCATTAAAATATCTTACACCACAGGGATATATACCATTCAACAGAAATACCATAGAATATCCTCTACCATATAACATACCGTAGAAATACCATACACCATACAGTCACCATAGAGCTACCATATATATACCATTCACTTTAGAGCCACCATAGAGTCACTAACCACCATTAATATACCATAAAGTCATCATCCACCATAGAGCTACCACTGAAATATCTTCCACAATAGGGATACCATTCAACAGGAATACCATAGAAATATATTCTACCATATAATACACCATAGAAATACCATACACCATAGGTCGGCATCAATGATATACCATTGACCATAGAACTCCACCATTCAGCAATTGTGTGGTGTACCATACACATACCATTCACCACTGAGCTGCATCATAGAAATACCATTCACCATAGAGCTGCACCATAGGAATACCATAGATTTTTTTTGTAAGGGCCCCCTCCCCCCCCCCCCCCCCCCCCCCCCCCCAAAGCACCCTAACAGCACAACAAACATGTATTACTACAGAAAATCATTAATGCATGTGCACCTTTTCATGTATAGTAGAGTAAACAGCAAAAAACACATTTATTACCACCTTCCATTTAAAGGGATAGTTGAGTATTTGTCAAACTTAACTTAAGTAACCCAAACCATGAAAATCTGCACCATCATAGTTATAACTTCACCATGCTCGAAAAATAACAGTTACAAACGACTAGGTAAAACCCCTGTTATCATTCAAAAAGTGCTGTTACTACTCAAGAGGGCGCTCTCTAAAAAAAAATAGTTTTAACCAGTTTTTCATTATCTCACATTTTTTTTGTTTGTGAAGTGCCCCCCTATACTAACACTCAACTATCCCTTTAACTTTGCTCCCTAGCCATCCCTAGTCATCACTTCAAAATATTGGTTCATTTAACAACTAACTGTATACATGGTGGACAACATTTCATACACAGCGTGGGCGTTGTTGTAGACTTATTGCTAGTAGACCAAATGGTTTGTAGACGTATTGGGTAGTAGCCCAAATGACTAGTAGACCAAGAGCATCGTAGACCACATGTCGGGTAGACCAAATAAGTTGTAGACCAAATGGATTGTAGACTAAATGATTTGTAGACGAAATTGATAGTAGACTAAATAGAATGTAGACCAAATACATAGTAGACCAAATAACTAGTAGACTAAATGGGTAGTAGACGTATAGGGTGTAGACCAAATTACAGTAGACCAATTGGATAGTGGACCAAAATACTAATAGACCAAATGGGGTGTAGACCAATTAGAGTGTGGACCAAGTTAAATGTAGACTAAATGACTAGTAGACCAAATGGTTAGTAGACGTATAGGGTGTAGACCAAATTACAGTAGACCAACTGGATAGTGGACCAAATTGGTGTGGACCAAATAGCAGTAGACCAACTGGCTAGTGGACCAAATGGTAGTAGACCAAATGGTCATATTGTCTTGGGGGGTAATTGTCTTGGGTGGTAGTTGTCTTGGGGGGTAATTGTCTTGGGGGGTAGTTGTCTTGGGGGGTAATTGTCTTGGGGGGTAATTGTCCTAGGGGGGTAATTGTCCGGGTGGTAATTGTCCTAGGGGGGTAGTTGTCCGGGGGGTAATCGTCCGGGGGGTGGTTGTCCAGGGGGTAGTAGTCCGGACACGCAATAGGGGATATGTTATGAGTGTGTATATAGCTGGCATGTCAATGCAGTAGCGAGGAGCCCTGCATGGGATGTATCTAAGTGCTCCTGTAGTATAGAGTCATTGATAGGGTCTATGGGATTGAGCCTCCAGGAAACTTGTAGGCACCAGCAATTTAGAACTCTCAAGCTCTGTGGTGCAATATTTAAAGGGTTAGATATTGTTTCTAGTTAATATGTGTAGAGTTTTGATTTGATTTTGTTTTGAATTTATTTCCATATTTCACAAATAAATGTTGAACAAACAATATACATTCATAAACGAAATACAATTAAATAAATACATTGTAGACTAATATACAATAAAATATTACATATGTTATGAGTTGATGGTACGACACTCCATAACTAGTACACTCTCCCGAGTTCCTCTCAAAAGACCAAATAAAATACACAAGAAAAGCCGTGATGTTTGTAATTTCAAGCCATGTTAACTTCCAACGTTTCTTGCCTATGGCAAGCCAAGTGTACATCAAATCCAGTATGACAAGCCGTCACACTTCCCTCCTTAAAGATGGCATTTATAACATCAAAATAAATGACCTCTAAAATGTTTCTGGCAATATAACACAAATGTGAGACTTAATGTCTGTATTCTATAAACAAAGCCTATACTGCACACATATGTTTCACTACCTCGGAATATAACCTATGAAAACAACATGCATCAAAACCATTCTTATACATAAACAATATCTCCACATTTAAGATTTTCTGCACAGTAAATCAACAATGGTCTCTTTGCATCAAGCTTACAAAGTACTGAACCCTAACTACAGCTGTCTTGCCAGGAACTCCCAACATTTATCAAAATAAAATACATGTGCACATGCAATATCGACTTTGCCCAAACATGCAATTGGTTCACATTCAGAATCCCTTAATCACATTTTCACAATTATTTAATGCTGCACATGTATATATAATCCTGTACGAAACGAATGTAAATGCTTCCATTCCATTGCATTCACATGTCACTTAATGTGTATCTTATACAACTTTCCTTTAGCTTCAACAAAAAAGTTACAAACTATGCCAAAATATATTGTGTAAGACATTGTGCACATTTATATTTCAAATTAAATGTGAACCCACAACCATTATCTTTTAGCACATATCATTTTAAACATTTCCACAAAATCTTCTACATGTTACTCTACAAATCTAACACAAAAGAAAGATACGTCAACCTGTTCTTACAACGTATGAGAATGGATTTTTCACCCGCAATGCAAGAACATACAAACTGAACATGTGAAAACATTAATTTTTTCTTCTTGAAACTGCTAACTGCTTTGATCTTCCTGATCAAAGTCATCCTGCAAAAGAAAGATGCAAATTTAATAGTTACGTCTAAAAGCTGTCCGCCCAACAATCCTGTTTAAGGGAAGACAACATCAAAATGAATGCACATCATACATGTACATAACTTTTCAAAATGCCAACACATGAAATAACTGTTCTTCCTTTTTCTTTGAATGTTTAAATCAGGTTTTCTTAAATTCAGTCTTTCCTGATTTCATTCATAAAGTCTTAAATTGAGGTCTCCAGATTCTTTGTCACGTCCAGTCCTTTTCATCAGGCTTTCAGCATCAGTTATCATGGTTTAGAGACAAAGAATCAATTTCTTCCTCTTTTTAAAGTCCAGTCGCTGAAATGCTACTGACTGGCTTCTCAGTTCACTCTGACCAGCATCACCGCGATCACCTGGTCTTCTCGATCGACGACCACTCACTCGCGACTTCATCAAGCGTGAATTGCGACGAGGCCTCCACTGACGTCTCCTCCCAGCGTCACGTCGAACACGAGTCCGAAACTGACAACGAGCTCCTGCTCGCCATCTAGCTGCTCTGGCTCGTCGAACACTGCGTCGTCGCCTAGTACCTCTCGCCCTGCGTCGACTGCCTTGACGACATGAAGAAGTTCTGGCCTGACGTCGACCACCTTGTCGCCTCTCCACCTGGGCAGCTTCCTCGACATCAGAAGACGCCGCCTCACAAAGCTCGACCCTCTCCTGGAGTGCAGGCTGAACATGCCTGCGATCACCTAGATCACAAGCTGAAACTGCAGAGGACTCTGCTTCATCCCTCTGGACTCTATCAGGTCTCTCGACTTCTAGCCAGCCGCCATCCGGTCCCCCCTCTGGCACCTCTTCCAGGCTCTCCAGCGCAGCTTCACTTTCAAAGTCTCTCTCCCGGATGGTAGGCGGAACATGCCTTCCATCATGAGGACTGGAAGCTGACAGCACCATCTCACCAGTTGGGCTCCTCCTCTCCTGGAATGCAGGCCGATCAAACCTGCGGTCATCTGGACCACAAGCCGACACCGCATCAGGGCTCACCAGGACATCTGCTCCATCACAACGATCAAACCTGCGGTCATCTGGACCACAAGCAGACATCTCATCAGGCCGCACCAGGACATCTGCTCTCTCACCGCTTCCCGGTAGAGAAGTCTCCAGCCTGCCATGAAGCTCTGCACCACCAGATTGTTGCCGTCCAGCATGTCGTCCAGCTTGTCTGCCACCAGAGGATTGGTCTGCGACGCCAGAAGACATCATCCCGTCAAGCGCAGTCATCATCTGCCCGACGTCATCTTGGATGTCGTTCAAAGCCGTCGCCATCTCTCCGACCTTCTCTCTACTACCATGGTTAAGACGACCTTCTACATCATCCCAAGGATTTCCACGAACACCTGGACCGAACATCACCGTACTCGAGCAAACACTCAAATCCCCTGTATCACTGATACCTTGTGATTGTGTTTGTACATGTATGCCTGAATGTCTTTTCCTTGTGTCACTTGTATTTAATGAACTTAACAAGCTATCTCCAACACTCACATCAGACTCACTTGCCTTCTCTTCATGCTGTCTCCCCTGGAGAACCTTGATCTGTCTCTCAATCTCCTCCACTCTCCTTCGCAAAGCAAAATCTTCAACAAAGCTCATCGATGACTCCGGCAAAACCTGCCTTGCCACCAGACTACTAACGATCAGTTTCCGGACCTTAGATCTAGTCATGTAGGATGTAGCCTCATTAACATAGAAGTACAATGCAATTTCCAACAGATCATCTTTCCGCATCTCCATCAGCTTCTCCACGCTTGGACAGCAAACAAAATTCCTCAACGAATCAGACATCTTGGGAATTTAAACAACACACTTGTGTCTCAAAGGAATACAAAAATCAGCATCAACAACTCCTTTCACGTGTTCACAACTCTCTCTCTCTCCTGTAAGCTTACCATGCAAAAACCTGCACTCACTCACATGTGAACAAAATCTGGAACGCATCCAAACAAACAAATGACTTAACTAACCGATCCGGTTAACACGATGGATATTACTCGCAAGCAAATCCAACACAGCAATCGTGAAGAATACACAACGCCACCACACATTTAACCAAAGTGTGAAACCTCCTGACAAACAAGAGAACATGCATAAAACCAATGCATCAAGGGAAAACAAAACCCTTCAAAATTTGTTCTACGAAAAGAACCCTAGTCGGAACTAGAACATGTTGGAATGCACACAAAACTGCACTACAACTGTACTACTGGTACACTTCACACAATAAACTGTCCAAAGCTTATCAACACGTAATGTCCTGTGTAATTCTGCCAATTTCCGACAGCGACAACTATCCCGACAATCACATCACAGCCCCATCACTGCATCCAATGCAATTCTCCAATCAAAATAGCCCACATACACATACACTACAAATGTACCCTAGAATTCAATGAAAACACAGCACTTTATTCCCGCAGTGCAACCCATGTACATGTTGATAAAACTAAACATCTGTACACGTAAGACTTGCATGTAGACGTACCACGACTATCAACGAACAGTCACCATCCAGCTACACACACATGCAACACCGCTGGCGCGCGCGAGCCAGAACCTTCGCCGCACCAAACGACCACCGACACCGAGTGACGCCTCCGCGGGGAAATTAACACGCATGACTTCGAACGAAATACATCAACAAAAACCGGCCATATTACCTCTAAACTTGCAGAAAAACTACAAATTCTCCTGGCTACAAGCCCCCAACTGTTATGAGTTGATGGTACGACACTCCATAACTAGTACACTCTCCCGAGTTCCTCTCAAAAGACCAAATAAAATACACAAGAAAAGCCGTGATGTTTGTAATTTCAAGCCATGTTAACTTCCAACGTTTCTTGCCTATGGCAAGCCAAGTGTACATCAAATCCAGTATGACAAGCCGTCACACATAATCAACAATTTGTTTTGTAATTAACATAACGTGAAATATGGGGGAACCAAAAAGAAGCAATGCTTGTAAAAACATTTGGTTCCCAAGGGTAATTGTGTCTAATCAATATTTAATCAAACAAAATGTAATGAAAGAAAACGAACAAAGAAAGACAAAAAAAGAATAAAAGGAAGAAAAAAGACGATAAGGTGCCATGCTTTTTTGTTTTCTTGTTTTTAGACCACTATAGAAAGAAATATTACAAGGGTATTACAATAAGAATACAACAATAGAAACTTACTTATGAAAGAACAATAAGGTTATATAAATTAATGAAACTTAACTAAACAGTAATTATTTCGAGTACTTAAGCAATAACAATAATTTTAATTTACGTTTAAATACACGGAGAGAGGGGCTTGTAGTAATTTCGTTTGGAAGATCATTCCAGAATTTTGGACCAGAAAATAAAATAGTTTTTTGGGCAAATAGTGTACGCGTTCGTGGCAAATGAAAGGAACCACTCTGCCAAGTGTGGTAAGTATGACAATAATTATTCTTTTTAAATATTATCATAAAACCTTCAGGAAGTTCGTTATTGGACAATTTATACATAAATATCTCAATATTATACAAATATAAGTCAGTTAGTTTTAATAATCTATTTGAATAAAATAATTATGTTGTGTGGGCATAGAAACCTGTTTTTATTAAAAATTATAATGGCTCGCTTTTGAATTTTAACTAGTTTATCAAGTAATAATAATGAACTATTGCCCCATGCTAAAATTCCATAATATATGTATGATAATATCAATGTTCCAAAGAGGGTATGTAAAACAGTAGTAGGAAAAAAAATATGTTCAGGGAGTGAATTTATCGTGTTACTAAAAAACATATATTGTGTTTTAACAATATTTAATGACAATTTATTTAAATGAATCCATTTCTGAACAAATTTCATTTCATTATTAACTATATTCTATAAGGCCTCTGGATCACGATGTGAATAAGAAAAGGTTAGAATCGTCCGCAAAAAGTATAAAAGATAGTATTTGAGAAGCATTAGGAAAGTCATTCATGTATATAATAAAAAAGAAGATGGCCAAGGAGTGACCCCTGGGGTACTCCACAAGAGACAAATCTGTGACCTGACTCGTGTCCATTCACAACAACAAATTCTTTTCTATTTTCTAAATAACTCCTGAACCAGTCCAACGTGTTACCACGTATTCCATAATGATTTAACTTATATAATAATATATTATGATCTATTGTGTCGAAGGCCTTGGATAGGTCCAAAAATATTCCAACTGTATGTAATTGATCATCAATAGCATTTGCAAACTTATTAATACATGAAAGCAACGCATGGGTTGTTGAGTGTTTTTCTCTAAAAACCAAATTGTGAACTGGATAAAATTTTACTATCATTTAAAAATGTAAGCGTACGTGAATAAACCAGCCTTTCTAGAATTTTCGAGAGGGACGATAGCAAAGAAACTGGCCGATAATTATTTAAATCCTCACGACTTCCTTTTTTAAATATAGGGATGACCTTAGCGATTTTCATTTTGTCTGGTACTTTACCATTTTCGAGAGATAAATTCAAAATGTGTGTGAGAGGAGAAGCAATTTCACGAACAATATTTTTTTAAAGAAAGTTTGTAATGCCGTCGTATCCAGAAGACTTTTTCGTATTTAAATTTATAATTATGTCAATAACCTCTTGTTCGTGAATCGGAGTAAAGTATAACGATGAGGAATTTGTATCATTTAAATGAGTATTAAACTCACCATCTGTTTGTGGAATATTATTAGCAAGGGTCGGCCCGATATTCACAAAATAATTATTAAACGCTTCTGAAATTCCATTTTTATCCTGTATCAATTCATCACCACTAACCACCTGAGAAATTGTATCATTGCGCTTTTGAGGATGTAGTACTTTATTTATTACTTTCCAAGTATTTTTTAGAATCATTGCTATATATTTTAAATTGATTTCCAAAATAACTTGTCTTTGCAGCCTCTAAAACCTTAGTAAGTATATTATGATATTTAGTATATTTACTCTTATTACTAGAAGTAGGTTTTTTCTTATATTTATAATATAATTTATTTTTCTTATTAATAGATTTTAATGAAGAATGACTCATCCAAGGGTGTCTAGGTATTATAAAATAATTTTTACGTGACGGTTTCTGAAGCGGAATGATATTATTATAATTCGACGTAATTATATCCAAAAAATTACTATAAGCAACATTAATGTCAATAGAGTTAAAGACCACAGACCAATTAGCATTTAACAAGCTATTTCTTAATCTATTAAGATTATATTCAGATAAGTCCCGGAAGCCTAAAACATAATTTTTGGGTAAATTCGTTTTAATGTGGGGAATAATACTAAATATCGGAAAATGATCCGATATATCTGAGACCAAAATACCAGATTTAAGGTGAGAATTATCATTAACACATATATTATCTATTAGAGTATGAGATGTATCAGTTACACGCGTCGGTTTCCTTATGAGGGGAAGTAATGAATTAAAAAGCATTATATTAACAAATTCATGACAATTGTTATTATCATTACAATTCAATAAATCAAAATTGAAATCACCCATTATGAAACTTTTTTTTATTAATTAAAGAAGGTGATATCAAAATATTCTGTATGATATTAAAGAAATTATTAATTTTAGAATGAGGGGGTCTATATATTTCACCAATTATTATATTCTTATTACCAGCGGACTCTATTTCGATACAAATTGTTTCAATATCTTCAGTCATATATTTAATTTCCTTTAGTACTTTATATTCAAGATAATTTGTAACATAAAATCCAACTCCACCTCCCCGTTTAGCAGTTCTATTATTAGTTATAAGAGAAAATCTATCAATACAAAACATGGAATCGGGGACATTGTTTAACCATGCTTCCGATAATCCTAATATAGCCGATTCGAACTTTAGTTCGTTTACAAGTCCAGAAAACTTATCAAAATTCTTGCTAAGACTTCTAATATTTAGGTGCATCAATAACAATTCATCTTTAGCATTTGAACTCGAATTTGAAATTACCTGCTGTTCAGTAAAGTAAGCAGAAATATTATTATTTACAAATTAACAATTGGGCACAAAAATATATAAAGAAAACATGGCACCTTGACAGAAATAAAATATAACACACAAAAAAGAAGAGAAAATAAGAAATCATTCGGAGAAGCAGACCATAAATGGTCTTCCGGCCTCCGCCACACCACTGAATGATGAGTGAGGAAGATAGAAAATAAGTAAATTTGAAAATAAGAATGTCGAAGTAATAGCGAAGTATAGTATTAATAATAGCATGTAAGTCATTGCATAATTTGCAAAATTTATTTATTTATTTATTTCCAGTTTATTTCACTCATAAAAAATACAAAAATACAATTGAAACATGTATAACGACAAAACACATACTACAATAATTTACATAATAGTAGTATAAAAAAGGGTACATTTTGAGTGGGTGGCGGCCAGAAATGAAAATAAATCCTTATAAACGGCTGACCCTGGAATTATATTTTAAAATACTACAAATTTAAAAGATTCATTTTTTATAACTACAACATAGAAAGAAGAAAAGAACAAAACAACAACAACAACAACCTAAGGGAACATACATGTATATCAAGTTAAAAGTATTATTATACAGGAGAAGGAGTTTTAAGATATTGTTTTAAGTTACGTTTAAAAGAGTTCAATGAACACGATTTTTGTATAAATTCAGGAAAGGAATTCCAAAGTATTGGACCATTAAAGAAAATGGATTTATGAGACAAATTAGTTCGTATTGGAGGTAAATGGAAATTTGCGGCATTTCTAGTGGCATAGGAATGAGTATTGCAATTCAATGAAAAACATGACAGAAGTGAATCTGGTAGTAAACCTTTAAAACATAAAAACATAAAAATTCCAACTTCATATTTAAACTTATCATAAAAATTAAGGATATTATATAATTTAAAGATAGGTTCAGTATGAGAATAAAAAGGTGAGTGATTTACGATTCTTATTGCACGTTTTTGTAGTTTATTCAGTCTATCTAAATAAATATTTGATGCACTACCCCAGGCAAGAATACCATAATTTAAAAAAGGAGCAACAACAGTATAATAAATCATTTTCAATGCAAATTTGGGTAAGTAATTAACTTTATACATAATACCTATACTCTTAGAAATCTTATTACAAACAGAATCAATATGATCTTTCCATAACAACCTATTATCTACTATTACGCCTAAAAACTTTAGAGATGAAACTTCTTTAATTATTGATCCTACTAATTCAATATGAATGTCATTTGTATCTATTTTTTTATTTGTAAAAATCATAAAATTGGTTTTAAGGACATTCAAATATTTCAAAGTTAATTTATTACTAGATAACCAAGTTGTGACTTTCTGTAGTTCCTCATTAAATTGTAACTGTAAAGTAAATATATCATCATGTGCCATAAAAATACTAGTATCGTCTGCAAATAAAATATATTTCAGTTTAGTTGATACATTGCACAAGTCATTTATATACAATAGGAATAAAAGGGGTCCAAGTATAGAACCTTGGGGCACTCCACATCTTAGCCCTTTAATCTGAGATTTGTTTCCATTAATTAAAACATATTGTTTGCGATTAGTAAGGTAACTTTTAAACAATTTTAAAACATTTCCTCTTATTCCATGCTTTTATAATTTCTTTAATAAAATATCATGATCTAGAGCATCGAATGCCTTTCGTAAATCTAAAAATAACCCAATCATTATTTCCTTATTATCAATTACCTTAGTTACTTTATGGATAAAATCAAGAAGTGCTGAAGATGTGGAATGACCCGCTCTAAAACCATATTGATTACAAGTTAAAATATGGCATTCATTAACAACAAATAAAAGACGATTATATAAAAAAATTTCAAACATTTTAGAAAACACAGGTAAAATAGATATTGGTCGATAATTCGTTAAAATGTCAGGACAACCTCCTTTGAAAATTGGTATTACTCTGGCAACTTTAAGTTTGTCTATAAATTCTCCAGATGCCATGCATGCATTACATATCTCACATAATGGATAACATAAATAATATATAGACTTTTTTATTACTTTCATATCAATACCATCATATCCTGCACTCGAATTATTTTTGAATTGTTTTACAATATCAATTATTTCACCTGGAGTTACAGGATTAAAAAATATAGATTTTGTATTATTAACAATAAAAGAAGTTACATCAATATCGTCAGACTGATCATAATTGCGATTCAAATTAAAACCAATATCAACAAAATAATTATTAAAATATTCCGGAATTTCATTTTTGTCACTCACTTCTATACCATCTACTACAACCTTCTCTATGCTAATTGCTCTCTGTTCTTTACCTAATGCATTATTTATAACTTTCCATGTTTTATTCATATTACCTTGAGCACAACCAAATTGGCGTAAATAATATTCCCTTTTCGTAGATTTAATCTTGCTGGTCACACGATTACGTATTTGTTTATATACATTTTTTCTATATATGGTAGGATTTTTCAAATACAATTTATATAAGCGACTCTTTTTCTTTACTAATTTATATATTTCATGTGTAAACCATGGTTTATCTTTTCTTTTCTTTTTTACCTTAATATTCTTAATTGGAAAACACTTTTCATATACATTTAAAAACTTTTGCAAAAATACACTATAGCATAAATTCGGATCTTTACTAATTTATATATTTCATGTGTAAACCATGGTTTATCTTTTCTTTTCTTTTTTACCTTAATATTCTTAATTGGAAAACACTTTTCATATACATTTAAAAACTTTTGCAAAAATACACTATAGCATAAATTCGGATCTTTCAAAGGAAGTGACCATCTGATTACCTGTAAAGCTTGAATAAAATTACATATATTATTATCACTTATATCACGCTTTTCAATATAATCATTGCACTTATTCATACTACATTTAACTTTACAAATACAATAAATAGGAAAATGATCACTAAGATCGTTTAAAAATATTCCAAAGGACATTTGGCATGAGTCATTAGTAAATATGTTATCAATTAATGATACAGAAGTAGATGAGATTCGTGAAGAATAATGAATCAAAGGGAACATAGAGTGCGATAATAACAAATCTAAAAATATATTAACATATTGCACTTTTCCAATATTCAAAAGATTAATATTAAAGTCGCCAATTAAATATCAAACTTTATTTTCATTAAGAACTATATTTAAAACATTTTTTATAAATAATAAGAAGTCTGGTATAGACTGGCAAGGTGGTCTATAAATTGTACCAATTACAAATTTTTTATTGCACATTTGAGTCTCAATAAAAATACTTTCTACATACTCTTCATTAGAATCCAAATCATAACGACGTTTATAACTTAAAGTGTCTTTTAAAAACATCCCTACCCCACCACCACGTTTTCCAATACGCGAATTACCTATGAAAGCATAATTATTAATATTAAATAAATCATGTAGCGTATCATCATTAAGCCACGTCTCAGTAATTCCAATGACATGTGATTGAAAGTTTAAAGAAGATAAAAACGAACACAATTCATCAAATTTATTACATAAACTTCGACAATTAAAATGCAAGCAAGAAAAGTAAGTCTCTAATTCATTGGTAGTGTAGTTTGAGGTCAAACTTTCATTAAAATCCTCTATAGTGAAATATGATTGATTTGATGAATAGACGTGTTCAGAGTTTGGTGGACATACAAAGTCATGTAGTCATATACTAAATCAAATAAAAATGTCATAAACAGAGTGCATTACTTGGTAGCTTTAAACCAAATAATGTATAATATGTTGCATAATATATAACATTGTAAATGATCATAAACTTGTTTGAATGTTCGGTCATTAAATTAAATTCCATAATATTTTTTTCTTAATCGTCACATGCAGGGGGACTCAAGGACCAAAATAAATTGACACTGTATAATAATCGATACAATCAATTAAGAAGAAAACATACGTATACAGATTATCATGAGATCCACACTAGCATTACGTGTATAATATGTATGATGGCATGCAAACATTACAAGTCACACGAGCTAACCAGCAACCCTCACACGTTTGATATAAACACAACCAAAAAAGGTAACTCCCCCCCCCCCCCCCTAAGCAAAATGGCGTAACTTTTTAACAAATTGGGTTTGAGCAACATAACTTGGCAGGAATGTTTCTAAAATGATTGGCTAACGTCTCAGTGAAAATGAATTCGATCCGCCATGCCATGCATGAGTGAGCACACATTAAAGGGAAAATGTCACTTTTCAAAAGTCACAAGAGTCAAAAAGTGAAAATTATGCCTTTGATGTGTGGTCACTCATCCATGACGGACCAATTTCATTTTCACACATAAGTTAGTCAATAAATGTAGGAACAATCCTGCTCAAAACCTTTTCGTTAAAAAAGTTATGTTATTTGATTAAGGGGGACTTATTTTTGTGTTAAGTTTAATTGATCAGTATTGTTGGAATAAACTCAACAAAAAAGTAAGTCTCCTCCTGATTAGAAGAACATAACTTGTTAACAAAAATGTTTTGAGCAAAATAATTCGGCAGGATTGTTCCTACACTTATTTACTAACTTCTGTGTGAAAATGAAATTGGTCCATTGAGTCATGCATGAGTGAGCACACATCAAAGGAAAGATTGGCACTTTGTGTGCTCACTCATGCGTGACTCAATTGACCAACTTCATTTTCACTCAGAAGTTAGTCACAAAGTATAGGAACAATCCTGCCGAGTTATTATGCTCAAAACAAGTTTGTCAAAAAGTGACGCCTTTTTGATTAGGGGACTCACTTTTTTTGTTGTGTTTATGAATCATGCACGCTTTTGTAATACACACAACAAAAAAAGTAATTCCCCTTAATCAAAATGGAGTTACTTTTTGACAAAAATGTTTTGAGCAAAATAACTCGGCAGGATTGTTCCTACATTTATTGACTAACTTATGTGCGAAAGTGAAATTGGTCCGTCGAGTCATAGATGAGTGACCACACATCAAAGGCAGAATTGTCCCTTTTTGACTCTTGTGACTTTTGAAAAGTGACATTTTTCCTTTAATGTGTGCTCACTCATGAATGGCATGGCGGATCAAATTCATTTTCACAGAGACGTTAGCCAATCATTTTAGAAACACTAGCAAATTACCCGTCACCAGATCTTTGAGTGAGATATGTTGAATGTTGTATTTTTGTAACTCTTTATTTTTTGTATATGTCCGAGTGTAAAAAAGACCATTTGGTTTAGTAATGGATTCTAAAATTATTGTTAGTTAAATAAGTTATAAGAGCGTATCAGTGGTCAGCATTTCGTCAAGTTCAGTACCAGTCACTGAACATACGTATAGTATACAGATGTCATAATACTGGGCAGCATGCAGGCAGTGAGCAAGGGGGGGGGGGGTAGTGTTTGTAAGTGAGGGTGATGGGTACTGGACGTATTTGACAATGTAATACAAATAGTGTTCAGTTTCTACAACAACTAAAGTTTACAAAACAGTAAACATGGTTAAGTAGTAGTAGCTGTAGAAGTATTATTGTTGTTAGTAGTAGTAGTAGATATAATAGTAGGAGCATCAGTAGTAGTATAGTAGTAGTAAAAACAAATAAATGTCTGTTTTGGGGGTTTGAACTCCCCCCCCCCCCCCCCTTTCAAATCTTAACTGGTCTTGAAACCACTTTTTAGCGGTCTCGAGACCAAATTCAAGCGGTCTCAATACCAAATTTAAGCGGTCTCGACTGTCATTTTTCACGGTCTCGGGCTCGAAAACTGCGAATACCGTAGTTTCGGGCCTCAAAAATGTCGAAAAACTGTGATCCCGGCCTCGAAAATGTCGAAAAACCGTAACCTTGGCCTTGAAAATGTCGAAAATTGTTGGTCTCGGCCTCGAAAACTGAGAAAACCGTAGTCTCGGCCTCGAAAATGTCGACAAACTGTTGTCTCGGACAAAAAAAAATGTCGAAAAACCGTGATAGGGGCCTCGAAAATGTTGAAAAACCGTGACCTCGGCCTTGAAAATGTCGAAAATTGTTGGTCTCAGCTTTTAAATTTGTTTACGTTTCATGGTCTCGGCCTCGAAAAGTGCGAAAACTGTAGTCTCGGCCTCAAAAATGTCGAAAAACCGTGGTCTCGGCCATGAAAATGTCGAAAAACCGTGATCTCGGCCTCGAAAATGTTGAAAAACCATGACCTCGGTTTTGAAAATGTCAAAAATTGTTGGTGTCGGCTTTGAAATTTTTCTACGACTACCCCGGCCCGCTGACTAAAAGCCCCCCTTTAAAAGATCCTGGGTATGCCACTGCTTAAGTGCAAAAACAAATACGTATACACTTCGAGTAGACATTTACAAAAAGCATTTAAAATGCAAGTGAACAACTGACATATTTCGGTAGCCCTTCACGAAAGGATCCCCTGTTTTTTTTTTCTTCAAATTTTGAGAAATTTGTTTTTGTCTTATATATCTCCATCACGCACCAAACATCGGCATATACAACAAAAAAAGCACGATCAGATCGTAATTAATTCAGTCATTCACTCATGCAGCACAGAAATGACTCCAGACATCACAAAAAGAGTTTGAAATTGACACTCATTCTTTTACTCAGATTATAGTCGGACGGGGGTGTGCGGCTGAGACCTCCAAACCCATACCCACATCTAAGGGTCCTTTTGCGAAAAATGGACCCATGTCTAAGGATTTTTTTTTCGCCTGCGGCGCTTGTTTTGGGTGTATTTCCCGGCAATTTTGTGGGGTTAAGCTAGCGAGCGTAGCGAGCTTGAAAATTTTGGCAATTTCACATCGGCAAATCCCAAAATCCCGTATCAAAAAGGGGAAATATGAAAAAAGGGACCCATGTCTAAGGATTTTTTTGATGAAAAGGGGACCCATGTCTAAGGATCTTTCTTGAAAAAGTCACCCTTCCCAGCGGCACATCCTCGTATACCCAATATACGTGAGTACCCCCCCCCCCCCCCGCTCACTACCAGTACCGCACAGCACACTACACGAAAATGTACTGTTGGGACTGCCATTCTCGTAGCGCGAGACAATCGCAGGTCGTAATCGACATTGTTGGGGATTTTCCCGACATGACCCTGTAAAATAAAACAAATTGACAGGGTATTTGGTGTGAAGTCTTATAATTGTATGATTAATCATATATTTAAATTTCGGCTTTGCCCACGGGTAATAAATAATGAAATTTTCTACTTTTCTGAAGCCTTAATTATCTTTTTTTTTGCGGTATGGGTCATGCCTATTTTTTAATATTGTTCCACATTATTTTGTTCGAATATTATATTTATCAGTAAAAATAGGTTATTCTTCTTTCATTTGGTATATGAAATATGAATGTTGGTAAGGTTTCAAGAGAGATACGGCAGTTTTTACAAGACACTTCAAGAGCGGTCAACTCGTAAACAACTGAGGTGCTCCAGACGAAAGCTTATCGCAGACTCACGCTCCCCGTCCTGACCGGTAGAAATTTGTTCAATGTTTGAGGTATCACTTTGGTTTAATATAAAACGCACTACGGGTTTGTTTTTCGCACGCACATTACGTGAGTAGAACCTGCATCGCAATTTTATTGCCCAGACGAGGCTTGAAAACTGCATTCTGGACACATCACTTTGGTTAGTAAAACGCATCAAGGTTTTTTTTTTTTCGCACGCACATTACGTCAGTAGTAGCTGCATCGCGATTTTATTGCCCAGACGCGGCTTGAAACTGCATTCTGGACAAATCTTGGACAAATTCGTTTAAAAGTTACGCCATTTTGCTTAGGGGGGGGGGGGGAGGGAGTACTTTTTTTGTTGTGTTTAGATTAGTATGTGTAAATATCAACATGGGTGGTGAGGGTGGGCAAGAGAGCTCGAGAAAAAAGAATGAAAAATAGAATGAATGCATCCCGTATTTATGTAAACATTATTAACCCTGACAGTGTCGGCTGTTGGGAAGGAGTATTAATAACACATAGTCCCAGCATTTGAATAAGCTTGACCACAAGCTTGACGAGCGATTACTTTTTAGCGAGTATAATACAGTCGGTGTGCCATACACAACGGGTGGGAAACAGGGGCCCACTTTGATAGGGCCCAAGGGACGAAGCCTCCGGGGATTAAGGATTAATATAAACCTTTGTTTTCAACCAAATGATACATAAATTAGGCAAACGACATGACTTTTCTGCATGACCTCTACAGCTCCGACTTCAAAATTCTGATTTGATTAAAGCTCCAATCCCTTATGTGCGTGTGAAATTGAAAAATTGCATTGCCCAATACATTTTGAAATGTCATTGCCCGATTCATTTTTAAAGTTCTTGCAACTGAAATAAAGCTTGCAAATAATCTTGATGAGAAACAATTACTTTTGCAAAAACATATTTGCAGTCTTGTTCAAAGTAAAACAAAAAAACAGCTATTCTGAAGATTGATTATTGATAATTGTGTTTTCCCCCTTTTGCCATTTTATCCCTCGAATTTTGTTTTTTTTCCCGAATTATAGGAGGGGCAAAACAAAATGTTTGCCGCCGGCCCAATAAGTTCATTGAGAGGGCGACTGCCCCCGGCCTGCCCGCACCCCCTCCCCCCCCCCCCCCCCCACCCCCCCCCCCCCCCCGGATGCAAGGCGCCTCACATATTCTATCAATTTGTTATCTGATTTCAGAAAGATTGCACAATGTATTAGATGTAAACATAATTTGCATGTTTATAATAATATCATATTAATTTTGTTCTTTACGTGTTCCTCCATCGATATACAGATGTTTTCCTGTGCAACTCTCATGATCTGATCCCCAATATTAATGGGGCACCGTTATGCAATATTGTGCCTCATTGTGACGATGGCTCAGACGAATTGAATTGCAGTATGTATAATTTTTGTATGACTATATTTGTGTTTCTTTCATGAGTTAGGATATAGTATTTTCACTATGATAACAGTGTTTAGAATTATTGTTAATAATTGTATAATTGTATAAAGGCCAAAGCTTATTTGGCCTTTCAAACCCCTATCCCCAATTATTGTTGATTTTACAAATAACCTTCACATTCGGAAAATATGTAAATAAAGTTGAGTCTTCAAAACGGAATCATTACAATTTTTAAAAGCCAACAAATGTGGGCGCTTTTGTCGAAAATATAACAAAAACATAGACATTGCTGTATTTGTCTTGACAATCATTCCACGTTTGTGTCTCAAGAAATTTGTTCGTGTGTTTAGATTTGAAATGCTCGCTTTGCAGAATTTGTCTAACTTATTGCACTTATTTTGTACAAGGCTGTGTATTTATCTGATATTGATTTGTGAACATATCAACGTAAATGAGTGTCATATGACCAAATAACCCACAATGAGTGGAAATGCAAAGTGAAATTGAATTAATTTCGCTTACTTTTAAATTCAAATCCAAACACTTCAATTATGCATGTACTTTTTACCAAACAGAAATTTCGGACACCGAAACATGTTCTGTTCTACTATTGCTAATACGAATATAACGATTTATGAAATGTTTTAGTCTATTTGTATCAACCGAATGGTGTAGTATTATTGTTATGCATAGAATTATTTGTTAAAATTAAATTTCCTATTTGACACAGTCATTGTATATCTTCACATTTTCTTGTAGATTTTACCATAGAGTTAGGTTCCCAAGTCCAGGTGCCTTCTCACAACTACCCGTCAAACTACCCGCCCGATGCGTACGCCCTTTGGACATTCAGCTTAGCGTCCTCGGTGGACTCTACCGATGCCTTCTTCAAAATCGATTTTGGACGTGTTTACATCGAACGTGGGGATTACCTTAAGATTGGGACAGGTTTCGATCCGACGTATTCATCATCCTACGTTCAGTATGGCAATGAGATACATGGGTATCCTGGTCTTCATTTCCTCGGGGCGGAGCACTTGTTTGTTGAATTCATCGCGAATCCTTCAAGACAATGGCAGGGATTTAACTTGGCGATCAGCGTTGTAAGCATTCCAGGTAATTTAAGTATTTTTTGAAAAGATTATTGAAATGTTAAGTAATAATTTTTCATTCATACAATGTGTTGTTGCATAGGGTGTATCACCGTGATTGGAAGTAGATAGTTATTGATTAGCAGTCTGCTTTCAACATATATATAGCTCGTGATCGCGTTATTTCAAGAACCGATTGACGGGTTCTCACCAAACTTAGTCCATGTTTGTATCGTGTGGTGCCTATGATCTGATTAGATTTTGGGGTAATGAGGTCAAATGTCAAAGGGCTCATTATATATGCAAAAATAGCTCGTGATCGCGTTATCTCAAGAACCGATTGACGGATTCTCACCAAACTTGGTGTATGTATGTATCGTGAGATGCCAATGGTCTGATAAGATTTTGGGGTCATGATGTCAAAGGTCAAAGGTCACAGGGCTCATTATACAGGGTGGCCCACAAATAACGGAACGGGGTACTTGCCATACTAAAGACTCATGATGCCCGCCATACTGCATCGAGTAACGATCAACCGTGCGCCATTGTGAGTGTGCGTTCAGCTGTGTATAGAGAAGAAAGGGTACTTACAATGGCGCACGCATTGAACGTTACTAGTTGCTATGACGGGCATCATGTGTCTTCATTATAGCAAGCACCCCGTTCCGTTATTTCTGGGCCACCCTGTATATGCAAAAATAGCTCGTGATCGCGTTATCTCAAGAACCGATTGACGGATTCTCACCAAACTTGGTGTATGTATGTATCGTGGGATGCCAATGGTCTGATAAGATTTTGGGGTCATGATGTTTTAAGGTCAAAGGTCACAGGGCTCATTATATACAAAAATAGCTCTTGATCGCGTTATCTCAAGAACCGATTGACGGATTCTCACCAAACTTGGTGTATGTATGTATGTATCGGGGGGAGGGGGGTGCCAATGGTCTGGTAATATTTTGGGGTCATGAGGTCAAAGGTCAATTGTCACGGCTCATATATGAAAAATAGCTCATAATTACGATATATATCAGATCTGGTAGACAGATTACTATTCAAATTGAGTTGACGAATTCATTTTAGGCATCATTTTCGACTGCGCGCAGTCGAAGATCCATCTAGTTTATAATGTGCTTCATTGTGTCCTTAAATACAATGGACGAGGGTTTGATTCCCAACTGTTGCAAGTGTGCACTTCAGCTATCATGTATATCAATGCTGATCCCAACCTAGAGGGTGTTGCATGAAGAGTTGTGATCAATCGGCAAATTGCGTTTAAACGCAATACATGCAATAAACGCACTTCAGCCAATCAGAATTGTGTACTCAGTTGCATTGTCTGGTTTGCGTATAGTTGCAATATTGAAATCGATCGCAAAATCTTTATGCAACGCATATGGTGTAGTTTTGGCGTATATGTCAGGGATGTATTCATTCGAATGATTGATGCGGTTCATCCATTAACACTGTTTTTCTCGATACAACAAATTATCTGCTGTTGGCATTTTTAAAATTTTCCATGTTGCGGTCGAGTTGAGGGAAATACTGATACGGTAAAGAGATTGTTGAAGGGCCGTCACAAAAAAAAATAAAAAAAGAAAAATAGAAAAAGTACCAGCGAGCAAACTGCTCATAATTCCTTAGCACAAGTAAATAAACGGACCCGCTCGACCACTGCGACTCACAGGCATTCGGATCCGTATCACGATCACTGCGGGCTCCGCCGCGTTTTTTAGGGTCGGCCGACGTTCGCAGGGCACCGAAACCTGCTCCTAAATTCAGCGATTTTCGACCGACTCCTTTGTTTACTGATGGGCGACTTATTTCTGATCACTGATGTCCATAAAGGGTTCGCCCAAGCCCCGTCCAAAATGTGACAGAGAGCGAAAAATACGCTCGACTCCCTGGCGGATTTGAAATTCGGCGACTCTCTGGCGATCTATAAATTCGGCCGGGGTCCGTTTGATTTGTGACGCAGGCCTTCAGTGCGCTGTAACATAAAAGTCAGCATCGCAGCTGAGCTTGAAGGGGTAGTTCAGTTTTGGTATACAGGGCGCTGCACGAATTTGTTTTTTTTGTGAGATAATGAAAAACTGAGTGTCAAATTTTAATGGCAGCATAAACTTTATTTGATCACAATCAATTCAGAAACGGCTGAAATATCAATACAAATATCTGATCGTATAAAATCTGGGCCCCAGATGTATTCCATGACTTGTGTTTATGCTTAAACTTTTTCAAACATTTTCAAAAGAGATTTTTAATTAGTTGTTGATGATTTTCCTATTCAATAAATATTTCAACAGAATATTACATGCATGATTTTGGATAGAAAATGGGTGAAACAAATGATAACAGTCTTTTTACTTAGTCGTTTGTAATTTGTTATACCTTTCTAGCACGGTGGAGTTATAACCATTATTTTGTAATGTTATTGTGCATGTTTTGGTTACTTAAGTCCAGCCTTACTAAAAACTGTACGACACCTTTAATGCAAGGTAAAATTTGCAAATTCTATATACATTGAACAGCGCTTTTAATAAATTGTAAGCAAATTATACCGCTTTATAGTAAATTGTGTGTATTAATATTGTTCAAAGATGTCATATAATTATGATCGTTTTGATAACCTCCCTTTTGTTCAAGACCCGTTCATTTGTGACGCACAAACGTACGCAACATCGCAAAGCTCTGTGTGTGACCTGGTACCCGATTGCCACCGAGGAGCAGATGAATTTGACTGTGGTAAGAAAGACAGCCATTCATTTGTTTATCCAACGTAACCATCATGATACGTGTTTAGTTTGTTTAGTCATCTTGACCCTTACACCGCTCTTTGACATGCCTTGTTTGTCCGTCCGCAAATATAAATAGTTTGGTACGTATCTTACACATTGTAATGAAGTTATTATATTTCTCTTTAGCGTTGTAATGAGTCATTCTAACCTAAGAACCCCCTCCCACCAAATGTACGAGGTATTATACTGTTTCAATTTTGAGCACATTAGATAAAATGTAGCCTTTTACCGGCGAATATTATGTTGCTGTATTCTCAGTACTATCATCCCTCACCTCCCTGTGGTCAACCGTCGATTAACTCCACTTATCATAATTGACACGGTTTTTTTTTACTTACTTGATTCACATAAGAACGGTATAATGTAATCTATACGTTTTAAGGGATAGATGGGATAAATTTAAAAGAACATTTTTAATGACAGAATAAACTTTATTTGATAAAAATCGGTTTAGACACGGCTGAAATATCCATATTTAGTATAAATATTGGCATAATGCTGTAGCTTTAATGCAAGTACTTGGCACGTTATATAATCGACCCTGTGAATTATGCACATGTGTGCTCTTTTATCCAGATCATACGTACATTAAGTTTGTTGATACAGTCTGTTATATACCTGCGAGTAATGCCCTTCCCCCTTTTCGTCATTATCAAACGTGTTGAATTTCAAATTCGCAAAAACATATAAAGCGTGATTCTAATTAAAGTTCATATTGTTTACTAGAGCAAAGCTCATTCAGATTGATGTTCCTTATGTCCCCCCTCAGTTCATGAGCTAAGCCTTGGTGGTCCAGCGATTCAAATAGCCTCTCACAATTACCCATCTGAATACCCACCTGATGTCAACGTTCTGTGGAAGTTCATATATGCATCCGGGCAAGAAACTGAGGGCATCTTCTACAGGCTTCTCTTTGGGAACATCAATATAAACCACGGAGACGGTCTGGAGTTCGGCTCAGGTTGGAATCCCGATAATTCAACGGAAATTGGTGACTACTCTGGTTACTACTCTGGATCCGCCCGGGACAGATTCATAATGGCAGGAGAAATGTTTGTCTTATTCTTCAGCAACTACCGCGATCAGTCATCCGGATTTCAACTTGAGATAAGCATTCAAAATATTTCCGGTAAATACCTTTCTGCTTATTTGTTTTAATCCTAACTATGCATGTAATAGTCGTATTACAGACGTTGCAATTTTCTTAATAACATAACATTTTTATTATAGGATTAATACTATCATACAAATAGTACATGGTTTGGAGTTGAATAAACAAGAATATACACTACTAAAACTTACACTGTTGGTCTTATAGTTCGAATATTTTTTGATAGATACAACTTCATTCTTTAAACCTATTTTTGCGCCAAATGAACCATTTTAGAATAAATAAAAAAATTATTGTATAATGTTTCCAAACTACCAATGTACACTAAATGGTTGCATGGATTCGCATTAATTAGTTAAGTCTTTTGTGCTGAGCTTCAAAAGGCAGGACCTTTGATGATTGGCTCATTTCCTACTCCAAAGCGTATGTCCAACAAGTCATCATTATGTTCTTCAGGCTTCACTCCGTCCAACGCCATTGACTACACGCCAAACGATGCGTGTGCTCCACCAGGAAGGGGTATCAACAAGCAATGTCCACTACTTCGTTGAAACATCCCCGTTTACGGTCTGTAAAATGCTCGGACCTCATCGAGAGGAGGTTTGACCGCTAGACCGTCACACCCTCAAGTCGTTATGTGAATGGAGAAATGTTGGAGCTTCTCGTCCCGTAATCGAGGAACTGTTTATTTTCCATCTGTTCGGTCAAGGATGTTATGGCCCATACCCATTAAAATGACATATAACTAGTGTCTAGGCGGCAATCTTCTTGGCTGCCTAGTCCAGGGACGTCCGGTAAATCTCGGTTGCATGGTTTGGAGTGGACTCTTGTTAGTTTGTCTTGCTCGATGACCACGTTAAAGCGATCGCTGACGTCTAGCAAAAAGCGTTAATTCCATAGTTTCTTCTAGACAGCAAAGGCTCCTTTTTCAAATGTCTGGTTTAAACGACGCAAGTTAAGCAATTTGCGATGATTTACCCTGCTGGTCAATCGTGGACGTCTTATGGATTCCCGTAGCTTTATTTGACCCTCTCTCGATGACCATGATGACGTCTGAGTATTTTAAAGACCATAAACTGCGATGTTCCAACGAAACAGTGGAGTGGGCAGTGCTTGTTGACACCCATTCCTGGTGGAGCACAAGCATCGTTTGGCGTCTAGACAATGGCGATGGACGGGGTTTGGCCTAAAGAGCCTCTGTGCCAATTTTAGTTGAAAATTGTACAGCCAACTCTGATAAATGACACTTATTGATGATTTGTTGAACATACGCTTAAGAGAGGGAAAAGGGCCCATCATCGAATGACCCGCTCAAAACAAAATGATAGATTAATGAATGCAAATAATGCAATCCTTTATTGTATTTTGGTAGTTTGGAAACTTTATAAGATCATTATTTTTAGTCTAAAATAGAGATAGTTCATGAGGCGTAAAAAATAGGGAAAATAATGAAGTTTGATCTAAGAAAAAAATATTACAACTGTATGACCAACAGTGTATTTAAAATTTCTCTAGTGCATGCAGAGGCCGCACGTAGGTCAAGTGTGATACGGTAAATGTGTACTTATGGGTACTCACTACATTATTACATGCTGTAGCAGCCAAATTGTAATCAAAGAACCCAATATGGTCCTCTTGAAATCATCTACATGTTTGTTTGTCAGGTGAGTTTTTTGAAAAGGTTGATGGAGGCCATTATATGCCATATATTATTATTGATCAAAGACCGGTCCAAGTACCGGTTAGTACCCGGCCCCGTCGGCCTATCTTACCGTTGCCGTACCGAACAACCGCGTGCAATGTCTTTTTTTTTAATACAAAGATCATCCTTAGTTTGTTAAACTCTCAATTAAATGAACTTCTCGCTGCAGTAAGTACGCACGACTCAAATTGAAAACGCTTTGACGTCCTTGGTGTTCTTGGAAATCCATATTGGTAATTCATTCACCAATTATATCTTCCTCCGAGAGTCGGAAAATGTATATTTCCACGATCAGAATTTGCTAGAATGACCCGGTATTTTTATATTGTCGTTCGTTTAATTGTTAGTTTGTTCACAGTTACCATTAAATATAACCCTGTTATAATACCGGGCGTATCAAACAAAGCGTAACACTTTTGAAAAAATTGTCAACATTACATTTGTATATATTTATCAGATTTTTTTCATGTCGATGGATGCCCAATGGTCTCATCTATCAAGTGCCACTAACAAAACACATTTTCGTTCACGCTTGGCCGAACACTGACAGTTTTTGTACAGAGTGTCAAAAATGGCTTGCGCCAAATTGAAAGAAGCGGGACAATTAAACCACTTGATAGATGAGACCATTAGGCATCCATCGACATGAAAAAAGCTTCTAAATATATCAACATGTAATTTTGAAAAAAAATTCAAAAGTGTAACGCTTTTTTTGATACGCTCTGTACAGTAGACCATAACAACATCCGATAGGCTATACATAAATTAATTACGCAGCGGCAATCAACCAAAAAATGTACTGCCTTAGTTATGATGTCACAAGCTTATACTAATATATTGCTGAAATATACCTTAACTCAAATACCTGGACTTACATGTGACAATGCAAATCAAGTTTTTTTAATGCTTTAAATGATGTTAACTTAAAAAGAACATAGTAGACGTAAAAGTAAGGAACATTACAAACTTTATCTCGATTATAAACTCGATAACCTGGACTTACATGCAACTTATTATAAACGGGAAGGAACATCAGCTTAAAAGGATTATAATAGGCATACTTAAATAATACAATCAACATGCTTTAATCTTAAATATCTGCCAAATGTTCTGTAATATATTTACCGAGTATTCGAGTGCCTTCGATTCGTTATTGTGTTTAATTACTAGACGTTATTACTAAATATCATTCGAAGATCATAATCCACGTTTTTTTAATGTTTATATATATTTATTTCCAGGTGTCTTCGTGTGCGAATCTGGTACAGATCTTACCCCTCTAAGCACTGTATGCGACCTCATTCCTGACTGTGAAGACGGCAGCGATGAGAAAGGCTGCAGTAAGTATAAACTGCAGCTACTCTGCATTGTGGTTTGCCATCCATGTAGTCATTTACCCACCTGGAAAGTGGTATATCCTTTCGTAAGAGTAACAAACATTCATGCATTATACTTGTTCTAGAGATTTGCATAATCACATATATTGGTCACCCTCCAGTCTTAATGATAAAAGGTGGCGATATTATTATGTTTTACTTACTTACTGGAGCCGGGTTTGATTGGTTTCCGTTCAATATGTGATTACCCATCTCCAAACCACAAAGTCGGGTACGAGGGTTCTCGGGCAAACTTAAAGGAGTAGTTCAGTTTTCGTATAGAGGGCGCTGCACGAAATCATTTTCTTGTGAGATAATGAAAAACTGAGTGTGAAGTTTGAAAGAGTATAGAATTTTAAAAGCATAATAAACTATATTTGATCAAAAAAGGTTTAGAAACGGGTGAAATATCAATACATGCATAATTTTGTATGAAAATAGTTTCAAACCAATGCTTTTTAGAAAGGGCCCTTTTGTGTTTGATAACAGGCTTCTTACTTTAAGTTAGTTGTTTGTAATTTTCTAGATCTTTCTAGCATGGTTTTGCATTATTACAAACTATTAGTTTGTAATGTTATTGTGCGGGATTTCATAGCGCCGAGCAACCATGCACATTCGCTCGACACACGGCTGAATGCACACTAATAATAGCGGGCGTATTGCTTATTGTTCGAACGTTATGACAGGCAGTAAGTGCGGTTTATCAGGCACTGACTTGGTACAAATTGACAAAAATGGGAACCTGACATCAGTCACTCAGAGCGCCCTAAAACAAAAATCAAACTTCCAAAATGACTGATCCTGATATCGTCTATCATTGGAATAGACACCCTATCCTGTTGACATAATCATTATGTTGCTATATTTTGGGAAGTGCCCTGTTCCGTTTCTTTTGGGCCAACGTGTATATAGGGGTAAATTTATTCGAGATAAAACAAAAAATGAAATGAGAAGCCTACCACAAGCTTGCATTGGTCCACATTTGGCACTTCGAATGTAAAATGCAGAACAAATTTTAACACACTAAGAGTCATGTAAGTAATTAAATGAATGTATGTTTATTTTTTCCTTACCATAGGCATAGATATTGGCCCCGAAACAACCGTGCAGCTGTCTTCACATAACTATCCCAACGGCTATTACCGTAATTCCTACGCGCTCTGGACACTAGACTATTCTGGCAGTGAAGACACACACCTCTTCTACAGGGTTTCGTTCATTGCCAGGACACTGTATTCCAACGATATGTTGACATTTAGCTCGGGCTGGAGCCCGGGGACGAATGGCGTTATATCGTATTCATACCAAGATAATAATGAATATAAGAAAGACTTGTTTATTAAGACCGGACAAATCTTCATTGAATTCAACGCTCGTCGTCCCAAGACGTATCATTCTAGCAACAGCTATAAATTCCAAATAGACATCACCACCGTGAACGTTTCAGGTAAATAAATGCTGAATTATACATAATTTAATTAAAGTTATTCGAAGATAAGTTCAATATAATGTAGCTACAGATGTTTGATATCGTTTTACCTTTGGCCAACATTGTAGCTAGATCTGTCAAGGTTTAAGATTGTTAAAACAATTTCAGAATCTGGAATATCTGCAAAACTTGTCGCCGACTGTATCAGAGAGTTACTGTATACATAGTCGCGGAATGAGTTAAAATTGAAATGTTGGCCCACTTTATGACGTGTATAATGATTTGTAGAAGATTTCGTTTCCCATGTCATTCCCATCATGCCCCTCCCCTCCCCTCAAATTTTGAATTACCACATGATAATCATTAAACCTACTTTGCATATTTGTGTTGCAATTTTTGGCAAAACTCTAATAATCGTGTTTTAATTTTGATCGTCATTAACCTCTCTTTTATAAACTTAACATAACACCAAAAAAAAAAACAATTGAAAAGTAGTGTTTTTGAAATATATATTACTTCATGGATGACCGAGATAAAATTAAAGCAAAATTATGAAATGTTAAACATTAAATTCAAACATACCGAGTGGAATTAACAAAGGAGGTTTGCGTAAACCGTGTTTTAAACCATTGTCTACATCTATGGATGCAATTTGTAAACTGATGGAGAAAGAATGTTAACTCCTTACTTGTTAACAATGTTGATGGTACACATTTACCAAAGGCACCAACAAAATGTTTGTCTTCTCAGATAGTGATATTTGCTGTTTAGCATGCACTAAAAGTCATATCATAACAAATTATAAAATGTTTTACTTTAATAATTTGTAGTAATATGACTGCACTTAAGAGATGTAGACCATGATTTAAACCATCGTGATGGTTTAACACACAAACCTCCTTTGTGAATCCGAGCCACTTTCTCTAGAAAAGTTGATTTGCCCTGTTCCTATAGCTACTGACTAATCGAGCATTGAAACATGGTTTTATGGGATCACCCCCTAACATTTAAAAGAGTCTTTGTGGGTTATAATGGGCTGAGCAACCACCTAGCAATTCGGAGGTCTCGGTTTCAAAACCCCAAGCGTATAGCCTATTTTCTTTGCTCACTTTTCAATTTTAAACAGCGCAATATTTCATGAATGAATGGTTGTGCAACAACACATCTGGTTCAATGAATCGCCAATCTAGATGTTGATGCATTGTTGTAATTAATTGGCAAGGAAATACGACAGACAGCTGAACGGCTAAACGCTAAACCACTGTTGTTGTTGCACATTGCACAATTATTAATTAAATCTGTCATTTTTTCAACCGGGCCATTATTACTTTATTTTGCTCTCAGTTATCTATCATGTAATGGATATCTCTCTAAAAATAATACTTTAGAAACTATGAAAAGATGCTTAGGGGTACTTGTTGTGTTGGGTTACTACATTAATGTTGTATCATCAACAAGCATTTACTTTATATTGATGCCTCATGTGAAATGGTTATGTGATAATGGAATGTGCATTACAACTGAATATGGGGCCGACTCAAAAACGAAATGTTGCAAAATGGATCATTTTGAATTTGTCAAGAGTAAAATCTCCTTTTTCTTTGGAAGATATCTCCTTTTTCTTTGGAAGATAGAGTGATCGAGTTGAGGCGAACGTTTATAAATGAGTACAGTGTTGTCTCCTTTTCTTTGACATTTGCAAAATGCAATTTTTGACTTTGCCCCATGTTCAGGCATCAAGCGCATTCCATGATTCCGTAATCATTAACAATCAGGCATCAATGTAAAGGGAAATAAACGTGCCTTCCGCGAAATTTAAGTAGGATTATTTTCAGGGGTTTATATTATGTGCAAGAATTATCAGCCAAAAAGAGGTTATTATTGCCAAATGTTCATGTTTATGATCATGATTAATTGTAAAATTACTATCTTGACTCAACTGAACAGGCCTATTCGGTTGCGACTCGTCAACATTTTTTACAAATGCTAGCTCTGTGTGTGACCTGAAAGCAGAATGTACTGATGGTACAGATGAGAGGGATTGTGGTAAGTGTATTATTTTGTTAAGCTCAGAGGTAATTATATCGAGTAAAACTATGGCGACAAGAATAATCATAACCATTAGTAATACATGTAGTTCTAAACAATGTCAAGTATGGCAGAGATGTGTGACCTGGCTCCTGCAAAGGAGGCACTCGTCCTCACCCAACCCATTAATATATCAACAAAACAAATCAAACGCAATTTTTTTGAAAAAATCATTACGTTTTTACGCAAAACATACGGTGACACTGCTTCGGTACGAAACCATGAAGGTTTTTTTTTTACGCGATCTGTATACTTTTAGTGGTGTAAAAGCTATAATTGTAAGTCTACACGTTACGTAATCCATAACGTTTGAATGCAAAATTAATTGGTAATTCATACACAGTGGATGTGCCAATCACTGTTGCAGGACACTAGTCGTTTTAATGACATAATATTGGCTAAGTACCTATCATCCAAAACAATTCATGGAACGTATAACTGTTATTGAAAATGCAAAATTGCGAGTCTGAGGTGAATGAACCTTTGCTTATTATTCAACCTTTGTTTGTTTACATCATGTCCTCTCTTGTGTTTTGTTTCCGTAGGATATGAACTTATGGTTGGCGACAGCATACAGCTAACATCTCACTACTATCCTTACCCCTACCCGCCCAATGCCTACATCCTGTGGACATTCCAGTATGCCAACGGAGAAGATCCTACCGACATGTTTTATCAGATATCGTTTGAGCGCATCGAACTGGACTATTATGATACTTTGAAAGTCGGCAAAGGCTGGGACCCTGATCAATACCGATATGTTAGCGTCAGAGGATATTACGATAACTACGGTAGTCTAGGTCTCAGGTTTATTGAGGCTGAACAAAATATGTACGTAGAATTCTTCTCTGGTTCATATAATCGGCATGATCAACGCACTGGTTTCGACCTGTCCATCAACGTCATCTTCATTCCAGGTAAATATACAGGGAGTGTAATTGATTGATAAAGTCTCATATTTAAATAAACGAACGGTTGTAAAAGTATGCAATTCATAATCAGAGTTCATGCAATATAATCATATGCCTAAACATATATCATAAACAAACAAAAGTAATCTAATCGGGCAAAAAAAAAAAAAAAGGCCCCCCAAAAAACAAAACAAAAACACCCCCTCCCCCTCCCCACCCCCCCCCCCCAAAAAAAAAAAGTCATACTGCTTTTGATCAAGTTATTTAAAAACCTTTTAAACATTCATTTTTAATCATCAAATGTAATTGAATGAAGAAAAATTACCGTGATTTTACATTAATTATCAATTGGGGGCTCCGGTACAGCGCCCCGCCCCCAACGCCCCTAAACGCAATTTTTGCCTTGGGCTCCCCCTCTAATATTGTTAAGTAGGTTAAAAGGAAGCTGTGTACCAAAAATGGCGCTTTTATCCGGCCGGTAACGATAATCAAGAAATATGACGCTAAGCCACCTGACTACTAGCTGCAGGCATAACTTTGTTTTTGATGATGCTAGGTTATCATCCACATGATAATGTCAATATGTTATAGTTTCATCATAAGTGATTACTCATATTTCATATATTTAGTTTATGTTTGATAATTTTTTGTTGTTGTTGCTCAGGTTACTTGTGTATATAAATTTGTCATTTCAGGGAATTTATATCCTTCCCCCTGTATATTTTGACCATTAACGCCCATATCGTAAAGTATTTATACTTGTGTGATTGTTTTCCATCTATGGTATGTGTTTTAACTTAATTATTGCAAGCTTGATCAGAAAACTTAATGCAATACCATAATTACACATTTCGTCTTTATAGATGCTTTCGTGTGTGATATCGGTACTTTTGTCACAACAACATCATCTCTGTGCAACTTGGAAGCGGACTGTTCTGACGGAACAGATGAAATGAAATGCAGTAAGTTGATTAACAACCATCTTACATGGCCAAAACCAAACAGACAGTTGTTTTTTCCACTGATTCCTTTCATCATTAAAGATACAAATTGTTGCAAATAATGTTCAGATTCCTCCGAACGTTTACAATATATTAGTACAATGTTCAGATCTGACATTTAGAGGGATATTTACTTTCAATTTTCTATTTATGTGTTTGTTTTCAATTCAATTGAAAACAGCAGCAAATCATTTTTACACAATCCTACGAAAAGAATGTCATGATCATGAGGGCCTTGTGGTATTAATACAATTCAATTGATAATGTTTAGCCTAATTCAGCCACGAAGCATATAGTGATAAGCTGTGAAAACAGTAGCTGTAGAAACATGAGGTGTATGAGGAATAAATGAACTCCTGTGTATTAATCCTACAATACAGAAGCGACCAAGGGCTGGGGCAGAGTCAGAGGGGGAAGGTTTGGGAGGGGGTATCCCCCTCCCACGGGGAAGATTTTGCATTTATATACTTGAAATGGTGCAATCCTGGTGCATACAAACATAAACAATATGCCACATTATATGTATAATCCAACAACATAGCTTACAGCCCAAAATGAGTCCCGAGGGAGCGAAGCGACCGGATGGCTGGGGCAGAGCCAGAGGGGGAGTCCCCCTCCCACGGGGAAGATTTTGCATTTATATACTTGAAATGGTGCAATTTGGTGCACGTCACACAAGCATCCAGAGCAATGCCAGCCTACACGGGAACTACGTGGCCCGGTACATTATGTATGATCCAACAACATAGCCTACAGCCAAGAATTTGTCCTGAGGGAGCGAAGCAACCGAGGGCTGGGGCAGAGCCAGAGGGGAAGGGTTTGGGAGGGGGTATCCCCCTCCCACGGGGAGGATTTTGCATTTATAACTTGAAATGGTGCTATTTGGTGCACGTCACACAAGCATCCAGAGCAATGCCAGCCTACACGGGAACTACGTGGCCCGGTACAGAAAAAGTACTCGCCCCAGACCATACGCAAGTTACACAACAAACTGATTATAATCTGTTCGCGCGCGTAGCGCGCAGCGAAAACATAAATTGGATGTATAAATTAGTTTTGAACGTTAGAATTAACAAGTCTTAGCTCATACATTTTAACTGTTTTCTTTCCCACTCTTCTTCTTCTTCTTTTTTTTTTTTTTTTTTTTTGGGGGGGGGGGGGGGGGGGGGCCAAAACGCGTTTTGCCCCCCCCCCCCCCACTTTTTGGATTAGGGGGGGGGGGCGCCCGCCCCCACCTGCCCCCCCCCCCCCCCCCCCACACACACACTTCAGGCGCCTATGCCAAAACAATCATTTGGGTTGTGTAGTTTTTGTATAAGGGCGCTGTGAGTGACACGATGTCAGGTTCCCGTTTTTGTCAATTTTTACCAAGTCAATGCCCTGTTAAATGGCACTTACTGCCCTTCATTACATAGAACAACGAGCAATACACGCGCCATTATTAGTGTGCATTCAGCCGTTGTACCGAGATAATGGGCATAGTTGTTTCGATTCTATGGACAAGCAGGAAGTGCGATTTATCGGGCACGACTTGGTAAAAAATTGACGAAAATGGCAACCATGACATGATGTCACTCGCAGCGCTATAAAGAAAAACTATACACGACCAAAATGACTGTTATTGGTATCGTTTTTCATGGGGAAAGGACACGCTATCCGATGGACGTGATGATCTTTGTACTATTATTTTGGGAGTGCCCCGTTCCGTTTTTTGGGGGCCACCTTGTATAAGCACGCTTAAACGGTTTTCTATTCATAATCACATTCTTGATTGTTCATTTTCTATAAGATCATACACTGTCTCTTGGCGATGAGGTTCAACTTGCGTCTCACGGATACCATCAAACTACAACCGAACTCGTATGTCTTTTGGACATTCGCATATGCATCTGAAGATGTTCCGGCGGATGTGTACTCCAGGGTCTCCTTCCAATATGTATACCTCCACTATGTGATGTGCTAGAAAGTTGGCTCCGGGATGGAATCCAAACGCCCAACCTTCTGCCATCATTCTCGGGATACAATAACTTCATAGATCCACTGGACAGACCATACGAGCGGGGATTGTTTAGTAGATTCGATGCTGATTCACGCTCAGAAAATCGGGGTTTTACTCTCAAAAAATCACCGTCCGCAATATTACAAGGTACACCAATTTGACAAAATTGGTCTGGTTTTATTAACGCGGAAAAACGGGATTTCCCAGACTGTGTATTTGATTATTAAAAAAATGGTTCGCCCCGTTATTCTGTATAATCTATAGTATATACTGTCTAAACTTATCAGAGAAATATATCCAAAGTGTTATGGTTTGATATTCAGCAGGAGTTAATATTCCACATCCCTGAAATTCTGATTGGCGGCTTAGCAGGTGGAAGTCTGTACAGATAAATGCTAACTTTCACCCTGCAATAGACGTCGCACAGTGCAAAGGGATTTTTGGATAATTTTAGAGGACGGATGGTTCCCATCGGTGATTTGGGGTTTGTAGTTTATTTGAAAAGCATTTGGATTAAACTCTTTCTAATAACTATAATGTTTACATTGAAAAATTACGATAGTAAGTCTCACATTTGGGATTTTACACTCAAGTCGGAACTAATTGAGCAAGTTCACAATACGACATGCAATCAAACGGGGTCCGCTCGCTATAGTCATAAGGACCCGGCTAGTCATAAGGACCGCTATTCATAACGTGTAACTTCACTTTAACTTATGCCATTATGAATAGGAGACCCCTTAATTTTCATTTCATGAATAGCGGTCCTTCACGTATAAGAGATGTTACACGTTATGCACAGCGGTCTTATGCCTAGCGAGGTTATACCCCTATCAAACTAAGTATAGAATTCTGAATAACACAATATTATGTGCCCTTTTGCATACCAAGATGAATACTTTAACATTATTCGAATGTATCATTTAACAAACAAGCCAATACATTTCTTAATTTTGGACCCATAACAAGATTAATATTATGATCAAATGTCACAAGTACTCATTTTCACGTATAAACGAAAACATTTTTTCACAATCCCAGGTATTTTCGTATGTGATCCGATACGATCGTGACAGATAACATCTGTATGCGACATGAATAACGACTGTTTTGGACAGATCAGATGAGTTCGATTGTCGTAAGTGCATACATTGTTACGATCGAAGTCCTACAATATTGTCATATACTGCATATTCAAAATATGATGGGTAGTGCAGACTATCCAATGAAACTGGTTTGAAACACAGATTGATAAATAATAACGAAAGTACAATGAGCAATTATCTGAAATGAAAAGTTAATATAAGTAATTATGATCTGACTTGTAAATCAGTCAATACCCCAAGATCACTAAGAAATAGGTATTTGACAATTTCTGAATAGTAAAACATGCAAAGTGATTCATTAACTCCACAATTAAGGATACATTTGACCAAAGCTAAAATCAAGTGAATTATTATGTTACAGAAACCAAACAACAAGGTACACGAATGAAATGTGAAAGCCCCGAGTGGTCTTAATTTAATTGACAAAGTCGATAGGAGACCATTTTAAAAACCTGGTTTACATTTGTTTAAAGGCATATACAAATATCGATATGCGATATAGATTTATTCAAACAGTTGTAGTTTGTATTCCCGTAGTCTTCGTAAACATAGTTAGTTTTTAATAATATTTTGATCTCATTAATTAATTACTCTGTATCCTTCTTTTGTTCGTGCAGCAAATTGTCTTTAATTTCGTAGTTTGTAACAGTAGAACCTGTGACTCGCTTTGCTAATGTTCATGCTATCCCAAGTCGAACCAACATAAAACGCATAGGATCCCTTTATAAACCATTAGGCCTATAGGGTCTCTATATGGGTTTCTACTGGGACTTGGTTTGGTAGGGAATTTCGACCTGGGATATAGCCATAATCCTATCATATCCAATACCTTACGAGTTTTCTTTGTTCTTGTTCACTTGGTATGAGTCCCTTATTGCCATCACCCTTCAGGCTTTGGCAATAGAGGAAATATACGGTCCCATAGCTACAGAACGCAGAATGGCTGAGCCACACGTAACCATAAGCTTTTCCAACTGCATGCATGCAGTCGCTGTTCGTTACTCCCTTGTTCTTTCTTTTTTTCCCATTTCTATCACGTACAGGATTCAATGAATGTGAATTGTTTCCACCATGCCACAAGAACGCTAGCCGTACGGACACTGATCATTCGTTCGTCTGTACATGCGATGAGGCCTTTGAGGGAAAATGGATTTCACATGCCGGATAGGGACGAGTGCAGCCACGGCGTCATATGCCAACAAAAACTCGAATTGCTCCAACCCGTATGGTATCGTACGAGTGTCCTTTGCAGAGGCAGGGTATATGGGTCTTAATTGTACAAGTAAGTAAATTGGTGACAACAATATAAGCATTTTGTAATATAATTTTGTTTAATCATCGAATAAATTTGGAGCCCAAATATATTACGATCGGATATATTTCCAGCCATTTCTGAACTAATTTTGACCAAATAAAGCCATTAAAATTGCATATTTTTAGATTTGGCACTCAATTTCTATACCTACAAAAAAACATTGTGTTCTGCAGCGCCCTCCCTACCAAAACTGAACTATCCTTTAATGTATTGCGTTATATGGTGCGAAAATCATATTATAGCACCATTAGCTCGGGCAACCTCTGAGATAAAGATGCAACATGAGTCATTGAAAATTTAATTGGGGGGAGGTTTTAAAAATGGAAGGTTTCAAATGTTCGCACTTAAATGTCGAAGGTCTTTATCGTAACAATAGATGAAATAAGATGATTTTATTATGCCAATAACATCCATAATTTTAGCACTCAATGAGACAATACTTAGACGATTCCATTAGTGACATGATTGCGTATTCCAGGTTACAATTTAATTCGTAAAGATAAATCGCAATGGAGGTGGTGTCGCTATTAAATTCTTATATTATTTTGCTATGAGCAGATCGCTTCTGACGCCACATCAGAGTTTCAACCTAAATCTCTGTTCATCTTATTTTTGTCATGTATCGCCCACCAGTAAGTAAGATTTTGTGATGATAGGATCATAACGAGAATGTGGTTGTCTTTTAATGACACATTTAGCTTGTATACTGTTGTAATGGGGGATGTAAATTGTGATATAGAGCAACTCTCGGTTGAACGTGGACAAAACGGTAAGAAGAAATTAACACTGTTTGTATTCAATGCAACAAAATAAATATTGATCGGCCCTCTCCGGTCACAAATAATTCAATGAGTTTTGATAATCATATGTTAACCAATGACATAAATATGGTTGAACCACATGGGGTATTGATGTAGGTTTAAGTGATCATTATTTATGTTATTTGTATTGGAAAAGTTAACAATTGTTCCAATCACCCACAATAATTTCATTTAGAAACTTTAAAACATGTTGATATGAAGAGTTTTTCGTAATCATTTATTAAATCATTCTTGAGCACGAAATTATATTAGCTGAATCTATTGATGAGCAGGGAACTTTGGGAAAGCTTTTTAATGAAGACTGTGGATGAACTCGCCCC